>PVLD010020608.1:0-33499 GCA_004027595.1 Dinomys branickii | reverse complement strand
GGACTTTCCCACGTCTCGCCCCGGCAGCCTGGTCCGCCCTACCACATCTCCCCCGGCATCTCAGAGAAATACGCCCAGTTTAAACTTCCCAGCCGAGGTCCCGGCATTCACGCTCGCCAAGTCTGTCTCGAGCTGGTGGTGTTTATCAAGGAGGCTCGCTCCCTTGCTGCTCACCTGGTCGCCATCTTCCCCGGATTCTCCAAGCTCTTCTTGATTTCATGGTTTCTGTTGAGAAGTCAGCTGTGATTCTGAGTGTTTTTTTTTTAATGTATGCATTATATATATATATATGATGTATATTTTATATATCATATAAATGTTATATTCCATTTTGGGTTTCATTATATATGGGTTTCATTTTGACATTTTGATACATACATTTACATATTTTGATCATATAGTGGTATATAAAGGTAATATACCCCATTACCTTCTCTTACACCCTCCTCCCAGTCCCATTCTTTTTGTCTAATAGTCTGCCTTCTTCTTTCTCTTTTTTTAAAAAATTATTTCATGAGCTGGACATGGTGGCGCACACCTATAATCCCAGCACTTGGGAAGCTGAGGGAGGAGGATCATTGTGAGTTTGAGGCCAGCCTGGGCTACAAAGTGAGCTCAAGGCCATCGTGAACTGCATAGCGAGTCCCTGTCTCAAAAAGACAAAAAAATTAGTTTATTGATACATTTTATATATACATAATGTAACATTCATAATATGGAATTTGTACCTGTACATGATATATCTTACTTCTTTTTTCCCCCTTTCCGTACCCTCCCTCCAAGTCCTTTTCCTGTCTTCATTTACAAAACCTTCACTTCCAGTTTTCCTTCTAGTCTCTTTTTTCCTGTTCCCTTCCTCCCTTCCCCTCCCGTATTTCCCTTCCCGTTTGAACATTCTCTTCCTATTCACAATATCTATTAAATATCTTAGGCTGTTTTTATAGTTTTCAGTCTCTCACACCAGAGAAACTATGTGGTATTTGATCATGTGTATCTGGTGCATCCATTTACCTAGAAATATCTCAGGTTTATTACTCTCTATGGAACAGCAGTATATCACCCCATCCCATCTTCAGTGGCATCTGAACCATTCAGTGGTTGATGGCCATTTGGGCTGTTTCAAAGCTTTAGTTATTACAAACTGTGCTGCTACAAACGTGGCTGTGCATATGTCACTGTGGTGTGATGCTTTTAATCCTTTCAGAAAGACACCAAAAAAGGGGCCGGCTGGCTCAAAGGGAACCTCTAGTTTTAGTTTTAATGAGGAATCTCCACACTGATTTCCACCTTGGTTGCACCAGTGTACCTTCCCAACAATAGTGCAACAGGGTTCTTTTGTCCTCACAGCCTCAACAGCACTTTTTAATTGGTTGATTACTTGATGACAGCCATTTTTTCTGAAATGAGATGGAATGTTAATATTGTTTTAATTTGCATCTCTTGAATGCCAGTGATATTGAATGGATTTTTATATAAATATTATCTGTTTGAATTTCTTCATATAAGTAGTGGCTATTTATTGCAATTTTTGGATTAGGTCTTTACATTTGGAGGGTCTGATTTTTGTGAGTTGTGCATATATTGTAGATATAATTATTTATCTGAGGAATAGCTGGCAAAATTTTATTCCACTTTGTGGGTTCTTTCTTTACTGTGTTGGTTTCTTTCGCCATGCAAAACTTTTTAGTAGCATTAGATCCTAGTTGTTTATTCCTTGTGATATTTCCTGTGCAGTTATGGTTTTCCATATAAAGTCTTTGCCTACACCTATGTCTTTAAAAGTTTTATCTATTCTATTTTCAAGCAGATTTAGTGTTTCTGTTTTAGTACTTAGATCTTTGATCTACTTCAATTAATTTAATGCATGGTGAGAGATATTGGCCTGCTTTAATCTTTGGCATGGAAAGTCACTTTTTCCAGCACCAGTTTTTAAAAAGGCTAACTGTCTTCCAGTGAAGGCTTTTGGCTCCTTTGTCAAAGAAAAGGTAGCTGAATGTGTTTGGAGTTGCTTCTACATCTTCTAGTCTGTTCCATTTATCCTTGGGTCCGTTTTTCTGCCAGCACCTTTTTTTTTTTTTTTTTTTTTTTAATCACAATGGTTTTGTAGTGTATTTTAAACACAGGGATTATGATGATCCCTGCCTTGACTTTGTTGTCCAGAACTGTTTTTTATATTCTAGGCCTTTTCTGGTTCCATATGACTTTTAGGTTTGTTTTCCAGTTTTTCAATGTAAAGGTTTTTTACTTCCTTCATTAGGTTGATTCCTAAGTATTTTAGTTTTTGGATGTCATTACGAAGAGTGTGGTTTCCCTAATTTCTTTCTCAGTGAGAATGTTAACTATGTACAGAAAGGCTACTGATTTTTTGTGTTGATTTTTTATCCAGCAACAGGGACTGAATTTGGTTATTAACTCTAGAGATCTTTTGGTGGAATATGTGGGGTCTTTTATATAGAGGATCATCTCATCTGCGAAAAAAAAAGGCAGTTTAACTTTTCTTTTTGTATTTTTATCTTTTGTCTATTTCTCTTGTGTAATTGCTCTGGCTAATGTTTATAGAACTATGTTGAATAGAACTGGTGATGGGGGCATGCTTGTCTTGTTCCTGACTTTAGAGTGAAGGCCTTCAGTTTTTATCATTTAATACGATGTTGGTTGTTGGTTTGTCATAGATGGCTTTGATCAGATGACGATAAAGACCATCTGTTCCAATGTTTTTCATCGTGATTGGGTGTTGGACTTTGTCAAACACTTTTTATGCATCTGTTGAGGGTTTTTTTTTTTTTTTTTCTTTTTGAGACAGGGTGTCATTATGCAGTTCTGACTGGTCTTGAACTCACTCTATAACCCAGGCTGGCCTTGAACTAGCAATGATCCTCTTACTTCAACCTCTCAAGTGCTGCGTTACAGGTGTGTGCCACCTTGCCTGGCTCTGCATCTATTGAGTTGGTCATGTGTTTTTGTCTTTGGGTATGTTAATATGGTATACCACATTTATTGATTTGCATATGTGGCACCATGCCTGCATCCCTGGAGTGAATCCTGTTTAGTTATGGTGTATAATATTCTTGATTATTTGCTTCATTCTGTTTGCCAGTATATTATTGATACTTTCATCCATGTTCATTCGGAACTGTCCCCAGCCACCTTTATCCAAATGAAAAGGATTTGTAGTTATATAACAAAGTCCACAACAAATCATAAAATTGTTTATAATTAAAATACCTTAAGTATTGTGATTTTACCCTCAGAGGAAAAAAATTTTAAAAGTGTTAGAGAAAAAATAGAGAAAAACAAGAAGAGAAAGGGAATAAAAGCAAGGCTGGAGGTCAAAGGAAGATTATGCAAGCTTTGAGAACTGGTGAAGAAGACATGATGGAAAGAAAGAAGGAAGAAATAAACAAGAGCAGAACCAAACAAACAAAAAGCAAAACCTAGAAATAATGTTCTCATTCATGCAAAAATAAGAACAATGAAGAAAAAGAGAAATAGAAATAGAAAAAAATAAGAAAGGAAAGAAGAAAGGCAGCAAGAAAAAAATGTCCACTTAAGGGTGTGCTTCTGTCATCACTAGTTAACAGAGAGGGACAGACAAAGCCCAGATCCATGTTGATTGACACCAGCAAGAGTTAGAATTATGGCAGTGGTGGGTAATCCCAGCAAACCTGGGCCTTTAATTCCACTGACGTTCAGGTTGCTTTTGGTTTGTGACCGTGAGGCTGGAACCAAAAATTTTTCATCCTTCAACACTGTGAGTGACTTCTGCTGTTATGAACTTCCGCTGTTATGGCTCCCTGACCTCCAGCCAGCTTGAACTTGGTTGCACCTCACCCTGACACTTGGAGATGCTGGATGGAGCCAAGCCACAGCTGCTCTGAGTTGGCCCCTTTTCAAAATGGGTCTTGGCCTATCACCTTCTCCTGGGGGGTATCTGAATCTGAACAACTCACCAGCCACTGCAGTCTGCAGCATCCATCCACTGCTCCATTCCACTGTGTGTTTCTCCATGGTGGCCTCTGTGGTCATCAGTAGTCCCTGTGCCATTGGAGGTTTGAGCCACCCCTCCACGCCTCTAGCTGGGGGTCAGGGACAAAGCACCCCTTGCCAACTCCCTTCTCCACGTGTGGTCTCTCTCTTCACTCTCTCTATGGTCTCTAATTCTTGCTTGATCTTTGCTGGGTCCCAGACAACCATTTCTCTCCTGTTGCTCTTCCACACATTTCAATATTCCAGTATCTGGATTCCAAATGGAGAGGCTGTTTCTCTGCTGCTCACCATTTTGCCATCTTCCTGGAAGTCTCTGCCTTATAATTTCAAGTCGTCTCTTAAAAAACACCTTTTTCTATAACCTGTCATAGACACGTTCTTTGGTTCGGTGTTTCTTTTGCTGGTTGGTGGCCTCCTTCTCATCACTCAGCCAGCCGGACAACAGGATATCATTCCTGACTGTACCCTTTCCTGTAGTGTGTATATCCTATAAGTCTCCAAATTCTATAACTTTACTTCTTACTGGTGGTAAAAGGCTTTTTTTCCATAATCATCATTGACAATATCACTGCTTGGGTTTAGGGCCCAATACTTACCCACTTGGTCTGTTGCAGTGGGGCCCAATTTTCACTGACCTTTGTTCCTTTAAATGCTGACCAGAATTAAAAATAGAATCTCCATTCTTTTTTTTTTTTTTTTTTTTTTTTTGCGGTACTAGGGATCAAACTCAGGACCTTGTGCTTGCCAGGCAAGCACTTATTCCACTGAGCTATATCCCCAGCCCTGGAATTAAAAATAGAATTAGCCGCCTTGCTGAGTTATTTTCAGCCTCTCACTAGACCTCGTCTCACCTTACACAAAAAGTCTAAAATCTTTAACAGGACTGCGTACTTCTAGTCTTACTTTGCCTATCGGAAGTCATTTCACATTTCTCTCCCTTTAGGTTTTTTTATCCATCAGCTTAAAACTACTCTATGTTGATTCCCCAACCCAAACTATATAGCATAGGACCTCCTACCAAAGTGTCTTTATTAACTATGTGGTCTCTAGAATGCTCTTTCTTACATATGAAAAACCTGTGTTATATCCTTTAAAATATGTCTTAGACATCAACACCTCATGGAAGACTTTTTGCTGCCTTAAACAGAATCAGTCATGTCTTCTGTTATTTGAAAGTGTTTCTGTTAAGTATATCACTTTGAAGGATGGTTATGTTTGTCTGTATATTTCCCAAAGCTGAATACTTTATGGGCATAGGAAGCACTTATAATGTGTGGTTCTTATTCCAGTGCTTGGTATATAGCTGACTAGACAGCCAATACATATTTTGTGGCCAAACTATTCATATAATGTAGAAATGATTTCATTTCACTAGTGTAGATGTCACATATTTTTAGTGAAGATGGGGAAATTTGACAAGATGCACCAGGCAGTTTCAATGACAGTCATATTCAGAGCCAGAAAGCTCATTCCCAGCCTCAGAAGCTGCACAAATCAGGATGATCACAAGGGCAGAGTGGAGTTTTAGTAAGGAGGAAAGTAGGGAAGTTTCAGAGAAGTGGCAGAAGCCTCTGTGGTGATGAACATGGTCTCTTTCCATTATTCCTCGAGTTTGAAAACCCAAGCCAAGCTGAAGTCATTAGTGTGATTGGATATTGGGGGATGTTAACTGCCAAGAACTGAGATTTCTCTTTCTTACAAGAAAGGACATTAATTACATGCTACTCAAGAGCTGAGACAGAGGAGATCCTGAAGGAGTGAAATTCGAAGTTTCAAGAATTGTGGGGCAGGGTGCTTGAGTGGCACATTTCCTGTGCTGGCACAAACACCCAACACCCATAACTGAAAGCTGGAGAACCTTAATTTGGATCATGATTTCAGGGGATTTAGTCCAAGTTCATCTAGCTCCAGCGTAGGAATATCATGGTGGAAGAGCATGGTGGAGCACAGCTGCTCATTTCCTGGTGGCCAGGAAGCAGAGCAGGGGCCAGGGCCAGAAAGAAGGGCCCAGGGACCCAGTGGAGTATCTAGAGGAAGCAAGCTTTAATAACCCCTTAGGCAGCTCCCAAGCCAATCAAGTTAACACAGTTAAGCTTAGCCAGTACACACATGGTAGAAGAGGGGATTCAAGCCCCTTAAACTGAAATCTCTGAGGTGCAAAGAGGCTCTGAGTTATATTTGTTTTGCAACGCTCTTCTCATACAATTGATGGAAACATTCCAGTGTCTAGCACAATGCACGGCCACTAGGAGGCACAGGAAAGTAGTTTTTTTTCATTCCTGGATTTTCTTTGAGCAAAACAAGAAAGGCAAAAACTTTAGTCTCCTCTTTTGCTCTCTTAATGCAAACATAGTTTACATACTTATACTCTTAATGGCATAACTTCTGTTACATGGAAGTAGCTTACTCATAGGGCTACATAATAAACATAACCACATGGAAAGTTAAACATTTAACAAGTTCTTGGCAGTAAAAATAACGAGAAACCCTACTGTTGAAACACTTGTTGACAGGTGTGACAGCCACTTCTGGTACTGTTCCTTTCATCCTCTGGCCACACATCAGCTTGCTTATCTGTTCTGTGGGTGACCAGATTTGTGCTGGTACAGCCTTCCCTCAGCTCCGTTTTCTGATGCTGTTGCTTGGGGAGCTCTTGAAGTCTACCTAATGTTTATATATGGAAAATCTGCAAGTACAAGGTTGCTAGCCTCTTACGGGCAACTCTTGGTGCAGAAATTTGAGAGGTAGGGGATGAGCGCCCCCTCTTCTGTCTCTAGGCATTCGTTTCTGAGGCACGTTTTATGTGGATTTTCAGAAAGCCATAGCAGAATGAGGCCCAGGTCCCCACCGTAGTGACGGAGCCACTATGAACCACTTACACGGACTTGTTCCTCTGTTCTGCTTCCTTCTTCCTAGCTTGCCAATTCTCTGGCCTAGAATCACGTCCCGAAGTACCTACTTGCATGTGGGCCCTGTCTCTGCTTTTTCCAAAGGAAACTTAGGCTGTGACTGAATTAAACTTGATATGTTTGAAGTACTATTTTATATTCTCTGAACATGGCACACCATGGGCCTTTTGCCATAGATGATCATGGGACGCTGCTGTTGCCAGCAACACCATAGTTTATTCTGTTGCACTCATGGCTGCCATCATGGTGTTAGCTCAGGACAGCCCTAATTCGGCCTACAAACCCCAGTTTTTCTCTCTTCCTCTGGACTCAGAATAAACTTCATAGCCAGGTGTGGAGGTGCACGCCTGTAATCCCAGCACTCGGGAGGCTGAGGCAGGAGGATTGCTGCGAGTTCAAGGCCAGCTTGGGCTACAAAGTGAGCTCAAGGCCAGCCTGAACTTCATAGTGAGACCCTGTCTCAAAAAGACAAAAAGAAAAAGAAAAGAATAAACTTAATGCTATTGGGTACTGGACCTGGCTTAACTAACAGCTAAAAAGGGCACAGTTAATGTTATCCGTAAGAGCAGAGGATCTGAGATTCCACAAGTGAACTTTGACTAAATAGGGGACAAGAGGTAGATAGGGGATCTCAATCCTCCTCTCTTTTCCTCATAAATAGTTTAATGGCAGCTTTCTGTACCACTCACTCTAAGGTGTTCACAAAGCTGAGTGATCAAGAATACCCCATTGTAGCTTATGAAAATGTAGCTGGCTTGCTAAAAATCATCTGAAAACTCGCTTCACATTTTACTCTGTCTTCTTGCTCCATGTTTGCAACTCTCAGCAAAGCATTAGCATTTAAGCCTTGTTTGTTTTCTAGACACAGGTCATTGAAAGATTTTACTAAGCTGCTAATAATATAAAATAATGGTGAGAAAGCGTAAATAGCCTTTGAGAATGGTTAAACAACAGGAAGTGGGGCTGGAAAGGTCTCAGGATTACACTTTTTTCTTACAGCTCAACACAGACAGATTAGTCCCTTTGATATGCGATGAGTGATAATACAGTTAAAGTCGTGTAAATCTCCACTCTGTATTGAAAAGGAAACACTTCTGCTCTCACGGTGCCTCCTTGTCCCCTTAAATAATAAGGGAGACTCTCCACTTCGCTGCTGTTGCAGGCTTCATCTCTTCTCCAAAAGTGTGAAAAGTACTTTGAAAATAAAAAAGTATTTTCTGACTATGATAAAAAGTATGTGCTCTGTCAAGAGCTTGAAAATTTCAGAAATGTCACAGACAGCAAATAAAAAGTCCTTAATTTCCCCTACCCATAAATAGCCAGTTATAATTCTGTGCATTTTTCCCTACTATTAAAAAATGCATGCATGGACAGATGCAAATTCAGACTCACATGAGCCATTCCTTCTCCTGGAAATCTCTCCCTACTCTCTATCCACTGGAAGTATCTTTAGTAGTAAATATCAGGGTATTGGAAACCTCTTTCATAAACAGTCCTCTGATTTTCCATGTGGAATATTCTTTTAAGGTGCATATTTTGGTTTGTATTATAGTTTATAATGGTTGGTTAACTTATTTTTCTGTTAAGCTTCTAAAATTTAGCTTCTAAAATTATATCTGATTTATCTTTTTTTTTTTTTTGCGGTACTGGGGATCGAACTCAGGACCCTGCGCTTGCTAAGCAAGCGCTTATTCCACTGAGCTATATCCTCAGCCCACTGATTTATCTTTTAAATCTCATATTACCTGACAAATGTGGAATTAATATTTAATGATCAAAGAAATGTACAATTCAGTTCATACTTATTTTTCAATACCTTCAATCACATTATTATTTTTCTACATGATTATCATTTTATGATATGTTTTTCTCATTTAAAAATTATTACATATGTAAATGTCTCATTTTAATGGTTAGATTATAAAACATCCGGAGATAAAAATTTTGCCTGTATTTGCTTGTGTTCCTCACAGCACTTAGTAGACCTCTGTGGTGCCTTTGCACTGATAGAGCCTACCCACCAGATGCTGTGTATTTCCCCTCAAAAGAGACTAAAAGCAGATGAGCTCTAAGTTAGAGTATGATTGGAATAGGTATCTGATATTCTCCTGCAGTGAAAAGGGGGCTTGTTCATGCATGTCTGACAGTGATTACAGCTTGCTCCTGATGCTTGACAATCTTCATGGAGAAAAAGGGCCAAATGTGTTATAGACACCCAGTAACTCCAGAGAAATTAGCATTAGAGAGAATGCAAGTTTTACTGTTTAAAGGCAGAAGTTGGCTACATGAGACAATTGCTTATTGATTTCATAGGATCAAAATTGACTTATCTGAGAGAAAATAGTTAACAAATTCACAAGGACATAATTACCAGTGACACTTGCTATATGCAAAATGAGATTTCACGTAAGAAGGTTAAATTCTGGACTGAATAATTGTCTCTTTCGCTGAATGTCATGGCCACTGGGGGGGTAATTTTGAGTTACCCCAAGATGCAAGTTATCTCAAGATTGCTTCATGTGTAACCTTAGGTAAGTCATTTAATCTTTTTATGCCTTAGTTTTCTCCTCTGTGAAGGGGAAAATAATATTATTTATTCCTATGGTCTGAATGTGTTCTTCAAATTCATTTGTTGGAAACTTTACCTGCAAGATGTGGCTGTTGTGTGGGGATGTTGTGGGTAGGGCCCCTCTAGGGGGTGTTTAGGTTACAAGGGCAGAGGAGTCTTCATGAGTGAATTAATGCTGCTATAAAAGGGACATGGGGAGTAGGTTCACTGTCCTCTGCTTTTCTGTTACGTGAGGACACACCACTCCTCTCCTGCCCTTCCTCCTTCCTCCATACGAGTAATAGTGCAAAGATCCTCATCAGATACCAGCACCTTGATCTTGGGTTTCCCTACTCAAGTCCTGTGAAAAAATAAACTTATGTCCTTTATGAATTACCCAGTCTATGGTATTCTGTTATAGCAGCAGTAAGTGGACTAAGACAACTACCTAAGATTGTTAAAAGATTAAGATTAAGGTAACTCATGTAAAAGATATAGCAAAATACCAACTTATCACCACTGTTCAATCAATAGTAGTTTTTATTACTTATATTACTTCCCCAAATGTTTTAAAAGAAAGGGTTTGACATTTATCAATGCTAAGTTGAGTATATTGTCTTATCAGACTCAGTATGAGTTTCTTTGTCTTTCTTTCTTTTTTTTTTCATACTGTTTGTGCTCTTTATGCCCTTGTGGTATGACAATCATGGTTGATTTTCACTGATGTTTCTAGAGTTGAAAAAGGTGCTTCCCTCTGATTAAATCTTCTTTAAGTGTAGCAAAAATTAATAACTGACATTAGAAAAAGAAGGGCTGTGAAGTAGCTGGAAGCATGTTTTAGGCTAGTCAGCAAGACAGTTCTTTCTTTTGAGAAAATGTGAGCAAGCGACAGGTATCATTGAATAACTAATTATTCAGACATGGAACAGGATCACACATCCTGAATATATGGGTATTTGTCTTAAAGCTGGCAAACAAGTCAGATTAAATTGTACTATATACATAGATGTGAACAGTAAGCTTTATAATCATAACTAATCAGAATAATTCAACATCAGATTTTTTCTCTGAGGAAAGATGAGAAATTAGAAACAAATTATATAAAAGCAAACTACTAGACCTTCATGAACTTTCACTAAGTTAATAACAGTAAGTAGACAAGCTAATAAGTGAAGTACTAAAGACGAGAATGCACACGGATTTTGATAAGAGAAAATGTGCAATTTAATACTAATGAATACCAGCTTTGCTTCTTTGATAGTTTGACAAACTCTTGTCAGTGCCACAACGAAGCTCACTGACTTTCATTTCAAAGACTTTGGGGAAAAATGTAAAAGAATTTTTCTTTGTAAAGAAGACAACGCAGATGACTATTGGGATTTTTTTTAATGTTCTTGATTCATGTTCTTTTAAAAAAAATACATGATAGCTCCTGCTTCCTACTTCCTTAACAAACAACTGGCTGACCTTCCTTTTCTTCTCTTTAATCTGCTTAGCTCCATAGTGCATTCCAGAATCTGTTCTGATTGGAAAGATTCTTTCCTCCAAGGATTTAATTAAAGTAAGAACAATGCTCAGAGACAGCAACACAGGAACAGGTGATCTGTAACGTAGCCTCAATGGGAATAATAGGGTCCCGAAGCCCTCATTATAGGACCTGGGGGGGCTCTTTTCTCCATGGCCTGTGGTGATGAGCAAGCTTCACATGAAGTCCAGTAGATGATCTCTTTTTAAGTGTTTCCCAGGAAACAATGACATGCCTAGGTCGATAGGCACACTCACATCTCCAAATGAAAGGGTGTTTTTAATCTGGAAACTTCTATCTTCTATTTTGCACAATCTCTTGCAATGACAGTTTCATGGCTTATAACAGAGAACAGGGAGAGTTCTTTCATCATCTTCCCTTTAGGTGATCTTGAGTATTTGCCAAAACTTGCCGTACATTTTCTAAGGGAGTGATGCTCAGACTTAGGCGTTGAACGGAACCTTGCAGTGAGTTTTTTTTTTTTTTCAGAAGACACAGGGTGGGGCTTTCTGCTTCTACTGCATCATTAGCTGGGATAAGGCATGCGATTTCTAAAAAAATGCTTAAGGTGATTCTTATGCATATAAGAGATTAACATCCTCTTTGGAGACCTTGTATGGTGTTGACACACAAGTTCAGGAGTTTTCAGCTGCGGCTCCACACAGGAACCATGCAAAATCTTGAAAGAAAGCTAGAGCTGGTTCCACCCCTAGATATTCTGGTTTAATTGGGAATGTGGTTTTGTCAGGTGCAAAAGCTCTCCAAGCTAGTCTAACATTCAGTCGCAGTTGTGGGCCTCCGTTCTAGTTATACATCCAGCCCAGGTGAGAAGTGTTTTGAGTGTTTAAGGTGTCCTATTTTACCTGAGTAACTATTACACTGACTGTTTGTTACTTTTCCTTGAGAGAATTATGCTTGGAGTGCAACATATGAACACTGTATATAAAGGACAGCTTGTGGCCAATTGTTCGTTGGTTCATTCATTTCACTAAGACTTTCATCAAACAGTAATTCTATCATGTGTCATCCTTTGTTCTGGTGGTTGAAGAAATGAAAGAGTAATACAGCCATTGCCTTTGTGGTGAGCAATAGAAACAGCTGGGACAAATGCTTCAGTTGGGCCCTAGGTTTGTTTCTATACTGTACTTTTGACTTCTCTCATACAGCCTATATACCTTGTTTTTACACAATGCATGCTTCCCTGAAGAAATAGCATTTTTTGCCCATTATATCTCATGCCCATGGCTATCCCCACACTTTGATGTCCCTCCTATTCTTCCCTAACTACCTAGTGTCTACTCTTCTTTCCATGTTCCGTTTGGCTATTTTCTCTTTTAGGAGTCTTCCTGGATTAGGGTAAATTTTTTTTTTTTTTTATTCTGCACAGTTAGTTACATTTGGTAAAATTTATTAAATTATATAGAAGAGCAAGAAAATGTATTCTATATCAAAATAGAATATGTTAAGTCAGTGGATTCTTGGTGGTCATTTGAAGAAATAATAATACTAAGAATAAGGTTAATGAGTGCTGTAATTTTGTGACCATGTGTCATGTAATCAGCCAAGCACAGCCATGTGCTCAAGCTGAGGAAACAGAGACTCCAAAGGGGACTGAAATATGGAAATTTCTCTCCTACTTGCTTTGGATTCTCCTTATATAATGTTATATTGTACTAAGAAAAGCTGAATGAAAACAACTCTAATAAGAGCCTGAGAAAGCAATGATCTAATATCTTTGTCTAGCTATGGGGGGTAGTTTTGGAGAGTTTTGTGGAGCACACAAAAGATGAATTAAAGAAGGATGTTCTTTGATATTAAGGGGCATTGAATGAAGTCTGTGACCTGGGAAATTTTAGGAATATTACAGATCTTTTTTCTTTTGTGCTCATGTTATAAGCAAGGCAAAGAAATTAAACAGTTGTGAACTCAGGCTGCCATTGTTGTCCCAGCTGGCGCATGCTAGGTAGGAGAAACCCCAAGAGTAGGGAAGAGTGGAGACCGTAGTTTGATTAGATTCTTTTTATCTCTTGCTCCTGCTAAGGGTAATTAAGTCCTTCTCAAAAGATTAAGAAGAAGGGATAGTCGTAGTCACTACTTTTTGCTTTACGAAAATGTCATTCACCTTCTGTTATAGTTGTTGGTTTATTTATTCTGTCTCTTTGAGCACCGTGACCATGATTTGACCTTAATCTTGCTCACCTGACATGAAAACCGACACAGCAAGTGCTAAGAAACGTACGTATTGGTTGGTATGTGCCTCCTCCCTCCGCATTCATTAAGAGTTATGCTATTTTGAAATAGTAAGTATAGTTCTCTTTACTGTTTTGAGCAAAGTAAAGAGAGCTCTAGGAGAATTCAAAAACCTAAGCTGAGTTCCTTTCTCACCACTCCTTAAAGCTTATTTTTAACCTCTGGAGACCAGCCTTTAGGTCTTTATGATTTATACTCTGATATTATTCAGGGACTTTCTGATTTTTTGGGAACACTATTCTTAGGATGCTGCTCAGTGCCTGAGGGAGGTCTCTCAGGTTTTTCAAAAGAAGTGTAAGTGAATTTCTACCCTGGAGAGGAAGCAGTCGATGGTGTAATAGGCAAGCCAATACTCCCTTCTTGGAGCATATTTATTCATCTGTAAGGGGGAAATAGTGTGACAGTGAGGTGCCTCTTAAATGATTGAGGAACAAGGCAGTAATATATAGACCGAGATGAGGGAAATGACAACTGTAGTTGTAACACAGTCAGTCCCTTTGGAAATATCTAAAGTCAATTTAAGGGCTGGAGGTACAGCTCAGTGGGCTAAGTGCTTGCCGTTAAGCACTAGGGCCCTGAGTTCGATCCCCGGTCCCAAAAAAAAAAAAAAAAAAAAAAGTCAATTTAGTAAAATTGAATGGCCCCGGGCTATGAGCAATGACTGAAGGTATTTACATATTTTGGAAAAAAACATAACAAAGAGGAGTGGCTGACCAACTTGATTAATATGAGAAAGGAAGATAAGAGGGATAGTATCCTGTCTGTGAAAACAGTCTCTAGGGCAGTGGAGGAGGAACTACAGCACATGTGCCGCATCAGGTTGTTTGTACCATTGACAGCTCAGTTACTGTGTTTTTCTTTTAATGTATGAGTTGTTTTTTTCTAAACTAAAACCTCAGTAGTCAGGTTTAAGTGCAGTGTTGGCACTGTGCAATAAATAAATGCGGTTTGGGTTTCAGTTTGGATACTCAGTCTCTAAAAGTTTTGCTATCACTGCTCTAGGGTAAAACACACACACACACATACACCTTGGCAACAAACATGAGCACTAAGATACCAAAGGTGTACAATGGATATTTTGGTTTACCGTTTGTTTGGTAACAATCAGGCAAAGCAAAAGTCATACAATTAAATTCCTACCCTCCCATGGAGCTCTGAAAGTTGGAAAAGAATGTTCTCATCACAGTAGAATGGACATTCTAGGCTGAATAAAAGGCACATACTTTGATGTAAATATATAATTAGTACCCTCTTTGTCTACAACTTCCTTTGGTTAATGCAAGCTAGAACTTCCTGGCGATTTCTTTACTTTGATATTTAACTTCCTTTACATTCTGGTTTGTATACTGTGTGCTAAGAAAGCATTTAATATGATTATATGTAGAACATGAATTAAAGTGTTACTGCAAAACTAGTATGATCATGAATATTTTGTACAAATCTTTAGAGTTGATTACCCTGTTGCTTTCAGGAAGTTTATGCATCTTTCATAGATCTCCCTATTTTAAAAACATTTACAAAAGCCTCAGTTGTTCCTCTCAGTTTATCAAACTCTTACACAATTAGTCTTCATCTGCTCCTCACGACACCCCAACACTGCAGCTGAAATTGATTTCTACTTTCACATGAGGGTATGAGGTGCTTTTGTTCAAAGGTATAGGGCTAGGTACTGGCATCAGTGTGAGTTAAACGCCATTTTCTGTATCTAAGACTAATAGAATGTCCACATCTCAAATAGCTTATCAAGATGGGGAATGCATAACTATTTCTCCACATCAGCCTCAATGAAGTATCCTGTTGAATATTCTCTGAGCTCATCTCCACATTCAGAGGATCATTACTTCATTTCAGTATGCATTGTTCTACTACTTCTGGCTTTATTCGATGTACTTCCTACCTAACTCTTTATATACTTGCCTAACAAAGAGAAATCACTACTTAAAATCAGGAAGTCATCTGTTATGAGTTTAGGCTATTTGTTAGGAGTTTGGGGATCTTCCAGCATAAATTAGGTTTGGCACTAGATTTAGAAATAACAGCCAGAGAGAATGGAAATGAACTTTGAAAAGTAAGAAACATTATTAAATTTTATTGCTATTTCAAGAGGGATTCGGGAAAGAGAGCTAGGATGGAAAAAGATATTAAGAAGTTGACCAGTCTGGTTCACAAGCTGGAGCACTGCAGAGGATGAACAGATTAAAAACAGGTTAAAAAGATGCCTCAGAATCAGAAATTTCCTTTCCTTTCCTTTCCTTTCCTTTCCTTTCCTTTCCTTTCCTTTCCTTTCCTTTCCTTTCCTTTCCTTTCCTTTCCTTCCCTTCCCTTCCCTTCCCTTCCCTTCCCTTCCCTTCCCTTCCCTTCCTTTCCCTTCCCTTCCCTTCCTTTTCCTCTCCTTTCTTTTTCTCTTTTCCTTCCTTTTTTCCTCTCTTCAATGCTCCCTTCCCTTTTCCTCTTGTTAGTCTTCTCATTCTCTTTCTCTCTCTCTTCTTATCTCTCTCTCTCTTTTGCATGACTATGATGCCAGATACCTCCTTTCCTCTCCCTCTCTCCAAAACTCAGTGCTACGCACAAATGCTTTTAGTGAGGAGTTTGTGGAAATCAAAAGAAGTGGTCAATTTTCAAATCTGGCTAAATACAATATTGGAAGGAGGTAACTATATGAAGGGAATGGAACTAAAAACCCAAACAAGCTATGTTGCTTCTGCAGCACCAGCACTTTGCATCTCCATCAGCAAGAAATAATTGTCCTCCAAGGGCACTCTGCCAATCTCCTCTGTCTAAGAGATTGGCAGGTCTAAGAGATTTCCCTTTCTTTCTTTGTTCCTTTCTTCCTTCCCTTCCCCTCCCTTCTCTTCCCTTCCCTTCCTTTTCCTTTCCTTTCCTTTCCTTTCCTTCCCTTCCCTTCCTTCCCTTCTTTCTTCTCATTTTTACATCAAGAAGTTTCCTGCAAAATTTTGGAGTGAATATTGCTTATAGAAAGACCTATAGAGATTTTGAAATATGGTTCTCATTTATGTAATCTTATGCTGGACAACCTAATTTGTATATTGATTAAATAACATGTAGTTTAGTGTTAAAAGATTTCTATGATCTTAGATAACTTACAGAGCTTCATTTTCCTCATCAGTTGCATGATGTTGTAAGGATATCAAGTATCTAGTATCTGAAAACAGCAAAGTTTCTAGATTTACTACCCTTACATGACATTCTGCAGTCCTATAAGATTATGCTTATATTAGAGCCTATATTTTGAGACTGGGTTTATCAATTAGTGTCACTTGCTATTTTACTACATAGATGGAGACAAACTATAAATTGTTCTTGTTTGTTTTTAAATTTTCTTTAAGAATATTTTTATTGTTGTAAGGACACTGACCATGAGATCTATTTTCAACAGATTTTTAAAGTGAACAGTACAATATTATTATTTGTAATTTTTAAGCAAATTTTTAGAATTTATTCATCTTGCCTAACTTCAACTTTACGTGTATTAATTAGTGTCTCCTCTTTATCATTCTCCGTAACACCTGAAATCTACTTTTAGCCTTTGATTCTAGGAATTTAACTTTTTAATACATTTCATATAAGTAGCATTGTGCAATAGTTTTTCTGTCCTCAAGGTTCATCCATGTTGTCATATATTTCAGAATTTCCTTCTTTTTTAAAAAACTGAATAGCCTTCTGTGAATGTATATATCATATTTTCTTTATCCATTTCTATGCCAATAGACACTTAGCTTGTTTCCATATTTTGACTCTTATGAATAATGCTGTAATTGAACATAGGTGTGCTATTCTCTCTGAAATCCTGATTTCAGTGCTTTGGAGACATACCAAGAGATGGAATAGTTCGATCATCTACAAGTATTACTTTTAAGTTTTTGAGAAAATTCCATGCTGCTTTTCATAACAGCTGTATCACTTTGCAACCCACTAAGAGCGAGTGTTCCAGTCACTGCCTTTCCTCCCCAGTACTTGCCTGTGTTTCTTTAGACAGTGGCTGTCCTGACGAGGGTGAGATGACATCTCATTGTGGTTTTCCTTTACATTCCCCTGATTTTTAGTGATTTTGAGACTTTTCATATACATATTAGCCATAGATATACATCTTCTTCATATACCTGTTACCCATACATTTATTTGAATTCATATCCCAGTTTTAACTAGGTTCTTAGGTGGGTTACAACTGAAATATAGAAGCTTCTTTGTAGTTTTACCTTTTACCTGGGATATCATTGATCGTTATTTTCTCCATTCCTTACGATGCCTTTTTATTCTGTGGATCGTTTCCTTTGTCATACAGAAGTTCTTTTATTTGCTGTACTCCTATGTTCACTTTTTTTTTTGCTGCTGGTGGTTTGGGTACCACTGACTACCAGCTACCTCAGTCAGAGATTCTGAGCCTTTGCCAGGTCTTTCCATCTCAAGGAGAAGCAGGCAGCTATGGTTCTTGTCGGTGGGGAACTTGGCCTCCTTCAACCTAAGTTGCTGCCTGCACTCTCTCTCAAGTGGTCCGACTGTGTATGATCTGTTAGAGATCCAGGTGAGATAGAAACGAGTCCCCGAGAAGTTGAAATACTGAGTGTATGAATCAACTCTTCCCCTCCTTGGGGAGAAGCTGAGAGCTGGGATTGCTTTGTCCATCAGCTTTGTGCTGAGCAGTAGGATCAATGGCTAAACTGCTCCAGACCATCAAACCCAAGAGAAAGGAAGACAGAAGGCAAAAGCTGAGAGGCTCAATGCACAAACCAGCTCCTTCCCAGGGAAACCAGGAGCTACACCGTCCCTTCTTGATCATGGAGCAGTGGACAAGGACGGTGTCTGATGAGGATGTGTTCCAAATCTCTGTGCCCCCAGTGAGTCTGGCTTCATGTTCTCTTTGGGCACGGTAGCCTTTCAATGAATTTTTAGTTTATCACACATGAAATTTGTCCTCAATTTGTAGCTGAATCTGTGTATGTATGGGAGTGTGGGGTGGGAAGGAGCATCCAAGTCTTTCTACATCACCATGCTGATATCGGTTCCCTGAAAACTACTTTTCTTAGATATGTAATTTAAGGACAGATCAAAAGCCGGCTACAAATGCTAGGGTCACAGAGGTTCTGTCCGTGAGCAAAAGTACTAGGCTACAAGCAGCTTTTTTTAAAATGAGAAATAGTTTAATGGATTGATATGATCTTTATTAAAGACTTTTTCTGGAGCAACGTACAGAGAAGGCATGGGGAGCTAACCATGACCCAATTCTATTACTAAGTTTGAGAGTGTGACACTGGCATATGTTTGGGAGGCTGCTACACTGAAGTTAAACTTTGACTCAGAGTTCCGGGCAGATGACCCTTCACCATGGCAGGAGAGCTGAACTGTAACCGTTCTTCCCACGGCCTCTTGAAAAGTTTAAGGGAGGAAGATAAATTAAAAATAAGCAAAATGATTCACTCCAAGTATGAGATGTAACACCTAAATACTTTCCCTGGGTAATATAAAGAGGTAACTTGCCAAAATATCAAGTATGAATCTGATCAAGTCTCTACAGCCACAGGGAACATGGAAATTAATATAAAATTACAGGAAATATGGAGGGGTGCGGATATATTACACAACTGGCTTATGATTAAAAACTACAGTGAAGAACTTATAACATGAGTAACCTTGTTTCTATAATAAATAAATGAAATGAGAATCAAAATGTGAAAAATACATTAAAAGAGACTGGAGGGACACAGTAATTTATTGTTCTATTGCAATATATGATCTTTTTAGATTCCTGATTTGAGCACACAAATTTAGACATAAACAGGAGATAACAGGACACAGATGGAAGGGGAGGTGGTGGGGCAGGGAGAATGAGCTGATAAACAGCAACTAGATATTTAAGTTTTAAGATTTTAAAAATAAATCCTTATTATTCATCCATAAATTTTTAAAATTCAGGCATGTTCTTTGAGACAGGGTCTCATTGTGTAGCCAGGCTGGCCTCAAACTCATGATCTTCCTGCTTCAGTCTTCAGAGAGCTAGGATTATAGGCATGCGTCACCATGCCTGGCTAAAACTTAGATTATTTTTTTCAAATTCCAGCATTATTTATTTTTCAAAATTAACTTTATTCATACATGTTAGATATATATAATGAACACATTCATGATAGGGAATTTGTTGTTTTTTATGAATATATAAAAGGGAAAAAAATCAATGTTCTTTATTATGTGGTCCTTCACATTCATTTTTAAATCATTCAAAAAAATGAGAAGTTTGAAAGTTTACTTCCCAATCCTTACACTTTTAATTCAAAGTACACTTAATTGCATATTATATCCTGAGTTATATATATGCAATAGAGTGATTTTTTACAGTATTCCTTATGCACATTTGAGTGACGTGCATAAGGAATACAGAAAGGCATCAATAGGAATTTAGATACACACACAAAAAAGAAAGAGAGAACAAATAGGAAACAAGTCATAATAAATCAGGGACCTTTAATGTAAAGGGAAGGGAGGCTTATGGTCATGTTTCTGATAGGAACTTTGAACCTGTGCATAATACACATTGGTTCTTCTCTTTGCCCCAGTCCCTTTCCTTCCCTTCAGCCCGTCTTCCTCTCCTTATCTACAGATGCTTTGTTTCCATTTCTTCCTTCTCATCTCTTTTTTTTCTTACTTTCTTTCCCTCTCCCCTCTCGCTTGTTTCCCTTCCCATTTGAGCATTTCTTCATATTTCCCAATATCTATTACACACTTTCACCCTCATTTACCATTTTGCTTTCTCACACCAGAGAAACAATGTGATATTTGAACATGGGTGTCTGATTGAATTCACTTAAGAGTATGGCCTCAAGGTGCATCCATTTACCTAGAAATGTCTCACATTTATCCTTTATGGCAGAGTAGTACTCCATTGTACAAAAGAGTCACACTTTTATCTATTCATCCACTGATGGACATTTGGGCTGTTTCCAAGATTTAGTTATTACAAATTGTGCTACTACAAAATATGGATGTGTGGGGCTGGGGATATAGCTCAGTGGAATAAGCGCTTGCCTAGCAAGCGCAGGGTCCTGAGTTCGATCCCCAGTACCGCAAAAAAAAAAAAAAAAACAAAATATGGATGTGCACATATCGCTATGGTTTGATGCTTTTAATTCTTCTGGGAAGGTGGTGGTTAATTAATTGTTAGCTTGAGTGGGGAATGTCCAGCTCAATTGAGTCAGCATGGTTCTGGGGTGGAAGACCCACTTTAAGGAGGATTGTTGTCAGAACAGTATAAAAGAACAAGAGGGAAGGATTTCAGGTGATTTTCCTTGCAGGAGCTTTGGCTGTTCCTTTCAGAGGAACTCTGGTCCTTGCCATCACCAAGGATGGCTGCTGTTCTCTTTGGAGGACTCCTGGCTTCACCTTTGCCTTGGGTGTTGTCTCCTGGCTTTAGGCACAGATTCTTCAGGATCCAGCACCATCTTTTCGGCCAGCCTGTGCAGACTCTTTAGCTTTTAGTGTTGACCCTTTGACCTTATGGCACAGACCACTAAGTCTTCTGTTGTGCATCCTTTCACCTCCTGATGCCAACTCATATGAGATATTGCTGTGGGTTTGCCTGGGTCCTTCATATCTCTAGTGCGTGGACAGATATTTTCCACTCTTCTACATTTGACTCTATCGGTGGCCATCATAGGCCAAGCTTGTAAATCTCTGTGTCTGCATTAAATGATTCAGAGCATGTGTAGTCTTTTGAGGAGCCTTGCCACAGCCCTGTAAGCATTTGTAGGCACTGACTAATACAGGGAAGATATCAAGAAGGGGAATAGCTGAGTCAAATGGAAACTCTAGTCTGAGTTTTTCTGAGGAAGTTCCACATTGATTTCCACAGTAGCTGCACCAGCCTACACTCCTATCAACAGTAAGGAAGAGTTACTTGTTCCCCACAGCCCCATAAGCATTTATTATTGGTTGATTTCTTGATAATAGCTATTCTCTTTGGATTGAGATGGAATCTCAGTGTTGTTTTAATTTGCATCCCTTGAATGACCAGTGAGGTTGAACATTTTTTCATGTATGTATTTGCTGTTTGTATTTTCTCATCTGAGAAATGTCTATTCATTTCAGGTGCCTATCTTTGTACTGGATCTTTAAATTTGGGTCATGCAGATTTTGTTGAATTCTTTGTATATTTCTAGATAGTAGTCCTTTGAGGAACAGTTGGCAAAATTTTATCCCTCTCTATAAGTTGTTTCTTCACTGTATTGGTGGTTTCTTTTGCTGTGCAAAAGTTTTTTAATAAGATAAGGTCCCACTTGTTGATTCTTTGTAATATTTCCTGTGTGACTGAGGTTTCGTTAATGAAGTGTTTGCCTACACTGATGTCTTCAAGAGTTTTGTCTTCCAGCAAATTTGGTGTTTCTGTTTTAATATTTAGATCTTTGATCCATTTTGATTTTAGTTTAAGGCAAGGTGAGAGATATGGGGTTTAATCTAATATTAATCTTTGGCATGTGGAAAGCCAGTTTTTCCAGCACCATTTATTAAACAGGTTATCTCACTTTCAGTGAAGGTGTTTGGCTCCATTGTCAAATAGAAAGTGGAGTTGTTTCTGCAACTTCTAATTCACTTAATTGATCCTCAGGTCTTTTTTTGTGTGCCAGTACTGTGCTGTTTTTCTCATGGTAGCTTTGTAATATATTCTTAAGACAAGGATTCTATCATGGTTTCTGTCTAGATGTCCCACCAAAGCCTCAAGCAGTCATAGAGATTTTTTTGGAGGTGGCTGAATTTAGAATTTGTGATTGACTCATGGTCCAAGTCTGGGATTGAGGTGTGAGTGCTTTACTTGAGGGCAGGTAACCTGCATACAACATAAGGGATCGAAAGTGCCTTGTCCCTGCTTACTCTCCATGTTGCTTTTTCTGTTTTCTTCTTCAAAGAACTGCTGCCCTCTGCCATGTGCCAGCCAATAATGGACTGAAACTTATACAGACTGTGAGCTAAAGGAACTTTTCCCGTTTTAATTTTGGGTGTTGGGTATTTTGTCTTAAAGGTGACAGAAAAGTAACTAAGACAGATTCTGATGCCCCTTGTCTTACCTTTGTTGCCTAGAACTGCTTTTGCTCTTTCAGGTCATTTCTGCTTTCATATCACTTTTAGCATTGTTTTTTCTAAATCTGTGAGGTGTGTTATTGCTATTTTGACTGAGATTGCATTCAATATGCATAACAATTTAGAAAGTATGGCCATTTTCACTCTATTGAGTCTTTCTTCCCAAGAACAAGTGATATTTCTCCATTTGCTGATTATCACCTTCAATCTCCTTTTTCAGAGCACTATAGTTTTCGATGTAAAGATTTTTACTTCCTTTGTTAGATTGATTCCTAAGTATTTCATTTTTTGGGGATGCTATTTTGATAGGTGTTGTTTCTCTAATTTCTCTCTCATTTCTTACTGTGTTTAGGAAGTCTATTGATTTTTGAGTGTTGACTTTGTATCCAGCTCTGTGATTGGATCTGGCTGTTAAATCTAAAAATCTTTTGGTGGAGTTTTTGGAGTCTTCTATGTAGAGTATCATGCTGCCTGCAAGAAATAATAGCTTGATTTCCTCTTTTCCGGTCCTTATTCTTTTTATTTCTTTCTCTTGTATAATTGCTCTGGCTAATGTTTACATAACTATGTTAAATAGGAGTGGTGATAAGAGGCATGCTTGTCTTCTTCCTGTTTTTAGAAAGAAAGTTTCAGTTTTTGACCATTTAGTGTGATGTTGGCTGTTGGTTTGTCATAGATGGTTTCTATTAGATTGAGATAGAGACCATCTATTCCAATTGTCAGTAGGTTTTTTTAAAAAAATCATGAATGAGTGTTGGACCTTGTGAATGCTTTTTCTGCATTTATTGAGATGATCATATGGTTTTTGTCTTTGGCTCTGTTAATACGGTGTATTACATTTATTGATCTGCATATGTTGAGCCATGCTTGCAACCCTAGGATGAATCCTATTTGGTCGTGGTGTATAATGTTCTTGATGATTTGTCACTGTTAGACAAAAATGGCAGACAGAGCCCCCCTCTATCTTAGTTGATTTGTGTAAGATTGCAGTAGAATTATGGTGGGATGTTGAGTTATTCCAGCAAGCCTGTGCTTTCAACTCCATTGAAGTTTAGGCTGATCCTCGTTTCTAGCTGTGAAGTTGGGACCTGAATTGTTCAGACCATAATACTCTAGGCACTTTTTGTTGGCTTGAACTTGGCTCCCTGATACTGGCTATCTCCCATAGCTACACCTCACACTGACATGGGAACCTCACACTGGAGCCCACCCACTGCTTCCCTGAGTCCTGGTTTCAGTTATCCCCTTTCCAAAATGGTGGCCAGCCAACCTCCTCCTCCTGGGGACGTTTGAATTGGAATCACTCACCAGCTACTGCAGCCCGCATCCTCCACCACTCTGTTCCGCCGGTGCATTTCTGCATGGAGGTCTCTAGAGTCACCTCTACTCACAATGCCTCTGTAGGTGCAATCTGCCCCCCCCTCCGGGTGCAGGGAGAAAGCTCCATTTCCCATGCCTCTCTTCTTCTCTACGGTCCTTATCTCTCTTCCCACGGGCCCTAATTCTTGCTTCAAATCCTTGGGAGGGGTCCTGGGGAACCTCTTCTCTCTGTCTTGCCCTCCTCACATTTCTGTTTTCCAGTGTCTGGACTCCAGATCTTCTGCTTACCACCCTGACATCCTCCCAGAAGTCTCCTTTTAGTTTTGAGACAGTGTGTCATTGTGTAGTTTAGTCTGGCCTTGAACTCACTATGATTCCAGGCTGGCCTTGAATTCTTGGTGATTCTCCTGCCTCAGCTTCGCAAGTGCTAGGATTACAGGCATGTACCACCACAGATGATTTTAGTTTATATTCTTAAATGGGTATGAATGAAATGATGAGATAGAGTTCAAATGAGAGAGAGAAACACGTCCTACTGGCACTGCAAGCTAGGACAGCAGGTAATGTGCAACAAAGAAAAAGGACCAGAGAGAACTGTAGTCCTTTCTCCCAGGTAGACCAGGGTGGATGATCACCGATGCGTTTCTTCAACATTTCCTTTGTTAGTGGTAGCAAAGAGTTTATGCCCAATGCACAGTTTTCTGTGCTTCAGAGATGATAATTGATCAGGAACTTCTTAAGAAGTTCTAGAGTTATAGGAACAAATATTGTTGCTTGCTATTTTGCAAGAGGGAGGTTGTGACAACTGCTAGTGGAATGCTTTTCATCACGGGTATTTATTTGTACTGTACCAAGCTGTACAGTGGTTCCTTATGTTGGATAAAATCGTGCTGTGAGTGCAAGGTGGGTGTAGCCTGTTCACTTCACAGGCCAGGTGTGAGGCAGTCCATGGGGTGGGGATGGGGCAGGAAGAAAGACGAATGTACAAGGATGCATTCCAATGATTCCAGTGATCAGAAGACTTCCCGCTAGGCCTAACTCCTTAAAATTTCCACCACCTCCTAATAATGCCAAGCTGGGGTCTAAGCTTTTACATACTTGCCTGTAAGGGGTTTTACAGATCCTAACTGTAGCATTTGGTAATGCAGACTTAGCTCTTTGCCCTAATGGAACAAAACCAGCCCAACTCAGTTTCATCAAATTCATGCATCCATGTATTCCCTGAGGCCATCCACTTACCTACCTAGAAATCATTTTCATTATGTGTTTTTGACTTTGATGTGACAAATGGACTTAATGTGATGTTTGTCACAATTTTTGTCCATGATATCAGTGTCATCACGTTGGGGGCATCTCCATATTTCAGTGGGAAAAGGTAAGTCAGGTGGAATCAAAGTAATCAAATATTAACTTGTATAACCTTGCAAAACTAAAATTTTTGTGTTGAAGATATTTTTATCTATGAATTCTTGATGAAATACATTTCTCTGAAAAATTTGTTCAGGAAAGAATCATTCATGATTTTATATCATATTACAAAGACTGCTTAAAGAGTTGGTGTACCATTATAATATGTTAAATAAGGGAATAATACTCTTCTAGCATCTCAAATTTCTAATATTTTATGAGTAACAATACTGGCTGTAAATAAATAAAAAGTGTTGTGTTTCTCTAATAACACCAACTTTTTAAAATTAGAATTCATTTAATTTTGATCAGGAGAGAAAATATGATAGAGAAGTAGTCTAAAAGATATAATTAGCTTAAAAATTTGAAAGCTTAAAGAACTAATACATGATGTAATTATAAGTGCTATTTTATTTGGCAGATTGCTGAAGATTAAAGCTATGTACTCAAGGGGAAATAAAATAGGTAATATTATTCGAGTGTAGTCTTTCTAACTATGTTAAATCCCACAATCACCTATTAAACATTTTCTATGCCTAGGACAATAGGCTAGGACTAATCCTATTCGAATGAGGAAAAGTAAATTAAAAGGATGAATCTGGCTTTTAGGTAGATTATTTGATTTGAATTAAACAGAGGTTTATTAGAAAGCATACTTTGACAAGAAAACCCAAAGAAGGAATATTAATTAGTCCCTGAAGGGGATTTAGAGAGTATTTAATGTATTTAATCTAGCTTGCACAACTAATTTAAAAGAAAATAAAGACAGAATATATACACGATTGCTTAAACTCAGAGAAATGGCATCAGAGTTATGGTAGAACTAAAGCCCAGGTTTATAAGGCGAGCTTGAATTCAATGGCAGTTTTACAGAAATCTGGGTACAGTTAAAATATTTTTCTGAAAATGAAGAAATTTGAGAAAAATAGTTTAGTGCTGCTAGGGAAGTTCCCTGACATCAGTCACCAAGGAAATACACTCCCTCCTCTCTGGTTTCATGGGGTCACCCGGGAAAGGAGAAAGAAGACAGCAGAGGCAGGACGTCCTGCCTACAGCTAAGCATTCAACACTGATTCAGCACCACCTCTGTACTCACGAGAAAGACCTCAGCGTGATCTATCAGCTTCCATCAACTATAGCTAAGAAATTAACTTAAAATGGAGAGAGATGTTGAGGTGTTTGTCTTCCTGATTCCGAATTCAGGCCACTCTTGTCTTTCATGCATTCTACTGCATTTTCTTCTGGGGGATGAGAGGAAATCAGGCGTCTAAATTCTACTTGAATAAGGAAAGAAGGGTCTAGTTTTATTGTACTGTAAAAGAGGAATAGAATTCGGATCCTGAAAAAGAGGTCAAGAATGAACAGGTGGAACAATGGAAGACAGGATGTACTCAAACTGCCTAGGACCTTTCTTCTTTCTCCGATTTAATTTTTTAATGATAAATAGACAGTTTATGTTTAAATATGTTCATGTGATATGAAGTGATGCTGTAATTTATTAATGCAAAATAGCTGCATCAAGTTAACTCATCCACCACTTCAAATATGATTCTTCTAGTAAGATCATTTGAAATTTGCTCTCAGAAATTTAAAACTTTGCAGTATGTTATCATTCACTACATTCATCCCATCGTGTAATGTATCTCAAAGAAACTTTGTTTCTTCAGCCCGAAGTTTTGTACACTTTGGCCATTTTTCCCCCATGTTCCCCAGCTCCATGTTCTACAACCACCCTTCTTTTCTTTGTTTCTGTGAATTAGATCGCTTTATATGTCACATATAAGTAAGAACATAAGGTATATGTCTTGTATGCCTGTGTTATTTCACTTAGCATAAGGTTCTCCAATTCCATCCACATTTCTGCAGGTGGTAGAATTTCCTACCTTTGAAAGGCTATATAAGCATATAGTATCATTAATGTAGGAACCTGGAGGTGAGAATATAGATTGGGAGGGATGAAGGGAGACTGCTCAAGGGTAGAGAGCAATCAGGATGAAGGGAAGGAGAGGAGAAAGAGGGGGATAGCTGTGTAGGTATGTATGTATGTGCGGGATGGCTGACATAGTTGCACTGTTTTCTCACGTCATATTGATGTGGGAAACAATCGGTGATTAATTGTTTGATCAATTTTGTATGTCTATTTGTATTTTCCTGAGTATACACTTTGAAGCTACCAATGTGTAATACAACAACCATTGTTGATCCCCTGCCACCTTATCTGTAGTTTGGTTTTTGTACTGTTCTTCTGCTACTGTGTGTATGTTTGTTAGTGTTTTTGTTCTTTTACTTTTAAAATAAAAAAATAAAGGCTGTATATAATTCCATTGTGTATATGCACCACATTTCTTTATCCATTTGTCTGCTGGTGGATACTAGAACGATTCCATACTTTCCCTATTGTGAGTTTAGCTGGTGCGGCAGTGAACATGGGGATGCAGATGTCTCTTTGACAAACAGATTTATAATCTTTGGGGTAAATGCCCAAAAGTGAGATTACGATCATTTCTTTTTAGTTGTTGTCTTTTTGAGACAGGGTTTCCTTATGCAGTTCAGGCTGGCTTTGAACTCACGTTGTAGCCCAGGCTGGCCTCGAACTTGCAGCAATCCTTCCCAGTGCTGGGATTACAGGCATGGGCCACCATGTCCAGTGATAATTTTGTTTCGGTTCTATGAGAAAACTTTATGTAATTTTCCATAGTTACTGTACTAATCTATACTCCCACCAACAATGTGTACCTGCTACTAGGAACTTTTTTGAATAAGAACTACCAAAGGTAGTACAGGTCTTTCGGGCAAAGGAGTTTCCTCATCACTTTGGGGCTTCAGGGGTTCAGAACAGAGATGGCTAGAGAAATTGAAAAAAATATTGGAATACTCAATAAAATGGTTTTTGGCAGACTTTTCCCAGATAGCATGAGAGTTAGTACTGAAAGTTAACTTTAAAGAGGCAGATTAGGGAGTTTTCCAAAAGCAAATTAAAATGATCACATTTACTCTGGACTTTGTTTTTATGTTTATATGCTCTCCATCATTTAAATCTAAAAATAATTCTATTCCTTGACTCTATTATCTTTAATTTACAAGTGAGGAAACTGACTCATAGAGAGGTTAGGTGACGTGCTCTAGTTACACAGCTGAATGACAGATACAAGTGCAGAAATTTCAATAGCCGAAGTAGCCCTTACAGTCTCTGTACTCTTTACAAGTGAATTTTACCTATCACCTTCCATGTTCCTCTGCAGTCCAGCTCACTGATGCCTCTTGCCTGCATATTACAGTAGCCTTTTAGTAAGTCTTTCTGCCTCTGACTTCACCCCCTTTCATCTATTCTCAGATCAGCAGCCAACATGATTTTACTGATGCAGTTTAAACCAGATCATGTCATTCCTGAACTTGAAAACCCTCAAATTATATCCTATTTCTCATAATAAAAGATAATTCTTACACTGGTCTGCAAAGGCACAGTCCATCACCTCTCCTTCACTCTCTGACTTTTACTCCAACTCCTTTCGCCTTTTTTACTCTGCCTTGGATGGTGGCCCTGACCCCTGGCATGTTCCCCGCACAGAGATTTCTTTGCTTTCTATTCTTTCTCCTTGGAGTGCACCTTTATTCCATTTGTATCTTTGTTCCAAACTATATTATTCAGCAAGGCCCTCCCTGACCATCTTATTTAAATCAAAACTCATCTCTTTCATTATAACTCTCTCTGTGACACTGTGTAGCTTTATTTTTCTGCAGAGCACTTACCAGGTTGTTGTGCTGTTTCTCCTGTTTAGAATGTAACATGTATGATTCTAGCACTGTTTTGTCTCCTTGTTTACCACTGCATTCCCATTCCCCATCAAGACAGCCCTGGGAGGGAGGCAGGAACATTTACTGCCCTGGCTGCTGGCTCCAGTCCTATGGGAGTGGCTTCTAGTGCTGTGGTCCCTAAAGTTACTGCTTGTCTTAAGGGAGAGGCTTGTTACCAAGGTCTTCCCTTTTAATTTTTGGTTAATTCTTGCTTCTTCTTTTACTATTGACTGATATGCATCCCTTCAAAATTCACATGTTCAAGGCATAGGCCTCAGTGTTTTGGTATTTGGAAATGAGGCCTTAGGGAAGTAAACAGGTTTAGATCAGGTCAAGAGCCTGGGGCTTCAGGATGGGATTAGTGACTTTAGAAAAAAGAGACACCAGGTTCCTTTCTCTTTCTGTCTCCATCTCTGTCTCCATCTCTGTCTCTGTCTCTGTCTGTGTCTCTGTCTTTGTCCCTGTCCATCTCTGTCTCTCACCCCGCTATGAGAGGATGCAGTAAGTAGGCAGCCACTTATGGCCCAAGAGGAAAACCCTCACCAGAAACAAACCATGATCTCGGACTTCCCGGATTTCAGAATTGTGATATGGCAATATTTTGTAATGGTAACATGAACTGACTAACATTGCTTTGGCACTAAGGAATAGGATGCTGCCGGAGCAAATACCTAAAAATGAGGAAGCAGCTTCAGAACTAGGTAATGGGTAAGATGCTGAAAGGGTTTTGAGGTACATCCTAGAAATATGACTATTAAGGGTGATTTGGTGATTGAAAAAGTGGGTGATCCAACTTAAGGAATGGAAAAGAATCTGAGTGAATTATGGCCTAGTGTTGCGTGGGGGATAGAAGCTGTGAGTGCCGCAGTTAGAACTTCAGCTGAATAGATTTCAAAGCCAAGTGAAGCTTGGTTTCTTCTGGCTGCTAGAACAAAGCACAAAAACTGTGAGCAGAATTGAAGAAGGAATTGGAAGGTAAAAACGAACCAGGATGTGAAGATCTGAAACATCCCTGGCCTGTCCTTGTTGCCAAGCCAAAAAAGCTTCTTCTGAAGCAAATGCCAAGGGCACAGATGAACAATCATTTGCTAAAAAGATCATGGTGTGACTGAAGGATGTGATTATCTACTTCAGCAGAGGTCAGGAATAAACTTAGAATTACACGGGCAAACACACTGCTAGTTTGAATGAAATGAGACTGAAAAAGAGGGACAGAATAAAGGAACCCTGTCATTCTAAGCTGACCAATACACTTTTGAACCTGTGGGAGTGCTGCAGATCTACTGTTTTGTGTCCTGAGTTACTACACTACTCTGTAGTTTCTTCCCTTCTTAAAATATCCCAATTTGAAAAAGGCACCTGTTTGCTTAGAGGCTTGAATGAGACAAAGTTCAACAACTATTCTTGAGTAAATAAGATCCCAAATGTACAATAGATATTGTAAAATGGGAAGAAACTTCAAAAAGAAAGAGAAACTCGGATGGAGGGATGGCGGAAAGGAGGAAAGGGGTAGCAAAAAGAAAAGAAAGTATACATATAAAGGATAGTGAGAGTGACCGCGCCCATGAGACTTTCCCCCAGAGAGAGACCAACTCAGCGGAGCTATGGGAGCAGCTTTTCCCGTGGTACTCTAGCTGGGAAAAGACTGTGCTCTGCCCGGCCAAATTTTCCAGTTAAAGAGACTGGCCCTGGGCATCATTAGAGCGCCCGTGCCTGCAAGGCTTTCCCGCAGAGAGCGAGACCAGTTCAGCTGAGCTACAGGAGCAGCTTTTCCCGCGATATTCTAGTAGGGTGAATAAACTCCACCAGAGCGGTGGTGCCCACGAGACTTTCCTGCAGTTTCCTGTAGAGAGGGAGCCCAACTTTACAGTGACAGTAGAGCAGGATTTGCAGCAGACCTTTGACGGGTAAGACCCACGCTGGTGCTCTGCCCCGCGAGACAACTTTCCCCCACCATCGCAGGTAGGCTCTGAGCCTGGCACCCCAGCAACCATCGGGGGTTCCTGGGCCCGGTGATTCATCGTCAGCTAAGATCTTGGGGTAAGTTTGATATCCAGGTAAACTAGGGTTACTAGAATGCTCTGGGAGCTGTCTGGGAAGTGCGTAACTCAAAACTTTTCATCTGACATCCAACATGACAAGACAGAGGAGAAAAACGCAGTCACAGAATTCAACCCCACCCAGAACAAGTCCAGGAAATAATGATATAGGAGAACTAGGAAACCACGTACCTGCAACTTCTGAAATGATCACATCTGAAATAAAGAAACAACTCCATCAGGCCATAGAAGATATTAAAGAAGAAATAATCTCTCAGGCAAAAAATGAAGTGAAAACAATAATGGAAGAAATGCTCCAGACATACAGAGAAGAAACAGGTAAAAGAATAGAAGAACATAGGAAACAAATGGAAATGTTACATGAACAATTTAGGAATGAATTAGAATGCATGAAATAGCCTCAAAGAGGTTGCCAGGAAATGAAAACTTCCACTGAAAGCTTGCAAAACTGCTTCAATGAAGCTGAAGATAGAATTTCTGATCTTGAAGACAGCATGGTAGCTAGTGACCGTGAAAGGAAGGAACTCTTAAAGTCATCAAGGATCCAGAAAAAATCAATCCAACAGCTTCAAGGTGAGGCAAAAAGAAATAATATCCAAGTAATAGGAATCAATGAAACAGCAGGAGGCAACACAAATGATGTAAAGAATATTTACAGAAATAATAGCAGAAAATTTCCCAAACATGGTAAGAGATAATTAAGTGCAGTTAAACGAAGTGTATAGAACCCCAACAAGCCATAACCCAAATAAAGCCACACCCAGACATATGATAGTCAAGATCCCAGGCATCAAGCAAAAGAACACAATATTAAAAGCTGCTAGAGAAAAGAAACAGATCACCTATAAAGGAAAGCCCATCAGAATCACAGCAGACTTCTCAAGGGAAACCATGAAATCAAGAAGAGCTTGGAGAGAGGTATTACAGATTCTGAAACAAAACAGCTTCCAACTCAGACTGATGTATCCTGCAAGACTATCCTTCAAATTCAATGGAGAAATAAAATATTTCCATGACAAAGAACAACTGAAGAACTTTATGAGTGCCAAACCAACATTACAAAAAGTATTAAAATATATTCTTGACAGAGAAAAAAGACACTACAATCTCAAGAACAACAATAGAAAGGAACTCTCAAGCAGAACAAGCAAGTAAACAGATAACAAAAGTAGGAAAGCAATAACAAGTAAATAGCATGCCAAGAATAAGCGAACATATAACACTTATAACCGTTAATGTAAATGGCCTCAATTCACCAGTCAAAAGAAACAGATTGGCAGAGTGGATTAAGAAACAAAATCCAAGGATATGCTGTATACAGGAAACACATTTTACTGAAAAGGAAATCCACAGACTGAAAGTTAAAGGATGGAAAACAATTCTCCATGCAACACATTCCTAGAAAAAAGCAGGGGTAGCTATTACGTTTGCAGACAATGTAAACTTCAAACTGAAAATAATCTAAAGAGACAAAGAAGGCCACTATATACTAGCTGGGGAAAGCTGAAAGTGGAAGAGATAATGATCTTAAACATTTATGCACTAAATACTGGAGCACAAAACTTTATAAATCAGATCTTAACAGACGTGAAGAACCAAATAATTAATAACACTATTGTAATGGGGGACCTAAACACCCCTTTGATGCCAAGAGACAGGTCAACTGGACAAAAACTCTGTAAAGAAATAACAGACCCGAACCAAAGGTGTGACAAAATGGACTTAGTAGATGTAACAGAGTGTTCCACCCCACAACATCAGAATACACATTTTTCTCAGCTGCACATGGGTCTTTCTCTAAAAGAGACCACATTCTAGCCCATGGAGCATATGTATCTAAATGCAAAAGAATTGAAATGATCCCATGCATATTATCTGACCACAGTGCAATGAGATTGGAAATTAATGACAAAGGGAACTCCAAAAACCCTATAAACACTTGGAAATTAGACCACAACCTCCTGAACAACCAATGGATCACACAAGAAACTAAAGAAGAAATTAAAAATACCTAAAAATGAACAAAAATGCAAATACAACCTACCGGAATCTGTGGGATGCAATGAAAGCATATAGCGATGAACTCGCATATAAAGAAAACAGAAAGAGAGAAAATAAATAGCCCAATGCTGCACCTCAAACTTCTAGAAAAAGAAGAACAAGCCAAAACACAAGCCCAAAGAAGGAAGGAGATTATAAAACTCAGGGCAGAAATTAATGCAATTGAGATGAAGAAAACACTACAAAAAATAAGTGAATCAAAGAGTCGGTTCTTCAAAAGAGTAAATAAAATTGATAAACCCCTAGCTAACCTTATCAAAAAAAGAAAGAATTCAAGGATAAGGAATGATAAGGAATGAAAAGGATGAAATCCCTACAGAACCCACAGAAATTAAAAAGATCATTAATACCTACTTTGTCTATATTTCAATTATGATTGTACTGTTCTTCTGCTACTTTGTGTGTCTTTTTGACAATGTTTTCTTTTTTTGTTTGTTTTTCTTTTATACTCTAAAAAATAAAAAAATAAAAAAGAATAAAGTATAGTTAAGATAGTATACTATTAATTTCTCTCAGTTAATTGAAAAAGAAGGTTTGTGCTAATATTATTTTG
>PVLD010020607.1:0-33505 GCA_004027595.1 Dinomys branickii | reverse complement strand
ATAACATCACTAGAATAAGCCAACATATAACCATTATAACCATTAATGTAAAAGGCCTCAATTGACCAGTCAAAAAGAAAAGATTGGCAGAGTGGATTAAGGAACACAATCCAATGATATGCTGTATACAGGAAACACATTTTACTCCAAAGGAAATCCACAGGATGAAAGTTAAACGACGGAAAACAATTCTCCATTCAACAGGTTTCCAGAAAAAAGCAGGGGTAGCTATTATGTTTGCAGACAATGTAAACTTCAAACCAAAAACAATCAAAAGAGATAAAGAAGGCCATTACATACTAGTTAGGGGAAAGCTGCAAGAGGAAGAGATAATAATCCTAAACATTTATGCACCAAACAATGGAGCACCAAACTTTAAAAGTCAAGTCTTAACGGATGTGAAAAATCAACTAACTAATAACACTAGTTTAATGGGGGACCTAGACACCCCTCTGACGCAAAGAGACAGGACAACTGGACAGAAAATCAGCAAAGAAATAACAGACCTGAACCAAAAGTATGAACAAATGGACTTAGTAGATGTATACAGAGTGTTCCACCCCACAACATCAGAATACACATTTTTCTCAGCTGCACATGGGTCTTTCTCTAAAATTCACCACATTCTAGCCCATGGAGAATATCTACCTAAATGCAAAAGAATTGAAATTATCCCATGCATATTATCTGACCACAGTGCAATGAAACTGGAAATTAATGACAAAGGGAACTCCAAAAACTGCATAAACACTTGGAAATTAGACAAAAACCTCCTGAACAACCAATGGGTCACACAAGAAGTTAAAGAAGGTATTAAAAATACCTACAAATAAATGAAAATGCAAGTACAACCTACCGGAATCTGTGGGATGCAATGAAGGGAGTCCTCAGAGGGAAATTTATAGCAATGAACTCATATATAAAGAAAACAGAAAGAGAGCAAATAAATAGCTAAATGCTACACCTCAAACTCTTAGAAAAAGAGCAACAAGCCAAACCAAAAGCCCAAAGAAGGGAGGAGATTATGAAACTCAGGGCAGAAATTAATGCAATTGAGATGAAGAAAACTCTACAAAAAATAAGTGAATCAAATGGTTTGTTGTTTGAAAGAATAAATAAAATTGACAAACCCCTAGCCAACCTTATCAAAAAAAGAAGGGAAAGATCTCAATTTCATGCAATAAGGAATGAAAAGGATGAAATCACCACAGATCCCACAGAAATCCAAGAGATCATTAATACCTACTTTGAAAATCTTTACTCGCATAGCATAGAAAATTCAGAAGAAATGGACAGATTCCTAGAAAGGTACAAGTTACCAAAATTGAACCAGGAAGACTCAAAAATCCTGAACAACCCAATATTAATTAACGAGATTGAAGATGTCATAAAAAAACTTATCAACTAAGAAAAGCCCAGGCCCTGATGGATTCACAGCAGAATTCTACAAAACATTCAGAGAAGATCTAATGCCAACACTCCTCAAACTCTTCAATGAAATTGAAAAGGAAGCAACTCTCCCTAACACATTTCGGGAGGCAAGTATCATACTGATATCAAAACCAGAGAAGGACCCAACCAAGAAAGAGAACTATAGGCCAATCTCTCTAATGAACATAGATGCAAAGATCCTCAACAAAATACTAGCAAATAGAATACAGTGAATCATAAGGAAAATTATACACCACAACCAGGTAGGATTTATTCCAGGAATGCAGGGATGGTTCAATATTCGCAAATCAATTAATGTAATACATCATATAAATACAGCCAAAGACAAAACACACATTATCATTTCAATAGATGTAGAAAAGGCTTTCAATAGAGTCCAACATGCGTTCATGTTAAAAACCTTAGAAAAAATAGGAATAGATGGCCTCTACCTCAATCTGACCAAAGCCATCCATGACAAACCAACAGCCAACATCATACTAAATGGACAAAAACTGCAAAATTTCACTTTAAAGTCAGGAACAAGACAAGGATGTCCATTGTCACCACTCCTATTCAACATAGTTCTGGAAGCACTAGCCAGAGCCATCAGACAAGAGAGAGAAATAAAAGGAATAAGGATAGGAAAGGAAGAAGTTAAACTATCACTATTTGCAGATGACATGATACTATACATGGAGGACCCCAAAACTCCACAAGAAAACTCCTGGAATTAATTGACAAATTCGGCGGCGTAGCCGGATACAAAGTCAACACCCAAAAATCAATAGCATTCCTACACACGAACAACAAACAGACTGAGAGAGAAATTGAGCAAACCATACCTTGTACAATAGCATCCAAGAAATTGAGATATTTTGGAATCAATCTAACAAAGCACGTGAAAGATTTATTCAGTGAAAATTACAGTACTCTGAAAAAAGAGATCGAAAATGATTTCAATAAATGGAAAAACATACCCTGCTCATGGTTAGGAAGAATCAACATTGTGAAAATGGCCATACTACCAAAAGTGTTGTACAGATTCGATGCAATTCCCATTAAACTACCATTAGCATACCTCACAGATCTAGAGAAAATATGCCTTAATTTCTTCTGGAACCAGAAGAGACCCAGAAGAGCAAAAGGAATCATGGACAACAAGGACACGTCAGGTGGAATCAAAATCCCTGACCTGAAATTATACTATAAAGCTACTGTAAGAAAGTCAACCCTGTACTGGCTAAAAAACAGACCTGAGGATCAATGGAACAGACTGGAAGTTGCAACCACAATGAAAAACACACCAGCCACTTAGTATTTGACAAAGGGGCCAACTGAACTCACTGGAAAACGGCTGACCTGTTTAATAAATGGTGTTGGAAAAACTGGCTTACCTCTTGCCGAAAACTGAAAATAGATCCAAGTCTATCACCATGCGCCAGACTCAGGTCAAAATGGATCACAGACCTCTACATTAAAACAGAAACTCTAAGCCTATTGGAAGAGAAAGTAGGTAAAAATCTTGAAGACATAGGAGTAGGCAGAGAGTTCATGAACAAGAATGAAGCTGCAAGGGAAACACTTCAAAGAATCCATAACTGGGACCTCATCCTACTGAAAAGTTTTTGCACATGTAAAGAAATCACCAGCAAAGTAAAAAGAGAACCCACAAATTGGGAAAAAATCCTAGCTGGCTGTCCCTCAGACAAAGGTCTTCTATCTAGAACATACAAAGAATTAAAAAACATGTACCTGACCAAATTCAAAGACCTAATCCAGAAATGGGCATCTGAGATGAATACACACTTCTCAGATAAAGAAATCCAAATGGCAAATAAATACACGAGAAAATGTTCCACATCCTTAGTGATTCGAGAAATGAAAATAAAAACAACACTGAGATCTCATCTCACCCTGGTGAGAATGGCCAGTATGAAAAAAATCATCCAATAAGAAATGCTGGCGAGGCTGTGGAGAAATAGGGACTCTATTACACTGCTGGTGGGAATGCAGACTGGTGCAAGCACTGTGGAGAGCAGTTTGGAGATTCCTCAGCACACTAGGTCTAGAGGTTCCATTCAAATCAGCTATTCCCCTTCTGGGTATTTTCCCAGAAGATCTGAAAGCATCATATGACTCTGATATATGTGCATCCATGTTTACAGCAGTGCAATTTCCATCCACAGAAGACTGGATTAAAAAACTGTGGCATTTTTATATAATGGAATACTATTCAGCTATAAAGGGGGACAGCTTTGGGGCCTTTGTAGGCAAACGGTCACAATTGGACACCATACTCATAAGTGAAATAAATCAGAAGTACATGTGCAGGCAATGTATTGTGTCACTGGTATAAGAACCTAAGGGTGGGAACCTGAACTAAGAGAGATGAAGGAAATGTGTTCAAAAGTAAAGAACAGATGGGAAGTGGGAAAGGAGAAAAGAAAGAGGCAAAAATGTATGTATCAATGTATGTATGTATGTGTATACATATGTGCAGGATGGCTAACATGGTTCTACTATTGTCTTATGTCAGTTAATGGTATGGAATAGTTGATGACGGGTTGTTTGATCAATCTTGTATGTCTGTATGTGTTCTCCGGAGCATACATTTTGAAGATATCAATATGCAATCCAACAACTATTATTGGTTTTCTGTTGCTTTGTCTATAATTCAATTCTGATTATATGGTTATTGAGCTACTTTGTATCTCTTTGTTAATGCTTTTCATTTTTTTTTCTTTCTTTTTCTGTTGTTGATGTAGTTCTTTTTGCTTTCACACTTTAAAAAGAAGTTGTACTACTGACTTAGGTCACTTTATTGTAAGGAATAGTTGATGATTAATTGTCTGATCAATTTTGCATGTCTATATCTGTTTTCCTGAATATACACTTAGAAGTTATTGATATGTAATGCAACGACCATTGTTGATTCCCTGTCACCTTCTCTGTAACTCAGATTCGATTGTACTATTCTTATGCTATTTTGTCTGTTTGTTAATACCTTTTTGTTTTTATACTTTTAAAATTAAAAAAAAAATAAACCAGTGAGAAGACAGCCAGTCTGTGGGCCTGGAAAATGGTGTATTTGGTGATTGTGATAGGTTGAATTAGTACATTAGAAAAACGTGGGAAACAGCAAGGAGACTCAAAAAGAAAGAACGTGCTTAGAGTAAACTCACCAGGGAGAGAATGGTGGTGGCCCAATGGACAAGTAACATGTCAGTGTGTTAAAGCCTAGATTCAAATGGCATCTAGGTGCTTGCAGGCAAGTGACATTTGCAATCATTGCCTTGAGCCACGTAAGTGTGGAAAGGACTGTTCCACCATTGCCTTCAAATTCTTAAAAACATAGTTTAAAGCATGCTTTAGCTTTCCATTAAAGTTGGATAAGGTCGTACCAAGGAAATTCATCCACTTAAGGATGGTCCTGTACAGGGAAACAGTATCTTTGCACAAACAGACGTCCCCTCTTCTATCTCCTAGCATGTGATAATAGGTACGTTTATAACATCTCCAAGCCTCCTCCTCCTTAGCTCTGATACTAGTACCATAGGCTGCTGTACATGTTATTCCAGCTTAATGATCCTCTTTCATTTTTTCTGAGACAACTTTGGCTAAAGATTTGCCAAATTTTTTTATCTTTCCAAAGAACCATTTGTGGTCCTATTGATTTTCCCTATTATTGGAGAGATATTTCAAAAACTGCCAAAATTTTCTCCCTGAGGACTTGAATTAGTTTATTTTGGAACAGGGTCTGGACACCAATGTTTTCTAAAACTTTCCTAGGTGACTGTATTGTGAAATCAAGTTTAAATTCACTGGTAGAAGAGATTATTGATTGCAGATATAATAAATGACATTATTTCAATTCACTATTTATGTCTGTATAAAGGAGCCTCTTGTGTAAGCTAAGGCAAAATAATGTGATTATATTATGTGGAATTTGTCAGTTAAAAAAATATTAAGTTGGAAATTGAATGCTGGCTTCCTTTACTTTATTTTCACTAATGTCCTCTCACAATAAATGATTATTTATTTGTGCTACAAAAATATTAAAATCTTCATAATGCATAAGCATATACAATTTAAATTAATCTATAAAACTTTCTCCTCTAATATTCCAGTTCATTTCATAGCACCCCCAACATTACCAAGACAAAGTTTTCACAAAATTCCAAACAGAGGAGAGCTAGAAATCATCATAACCTAACACCAACCCACTCCCAGGGGTGATGGTTCTAGTCCATTGGTGATCTCAGACTCACATGACACTTAAACTCACCTCTGGAAACTCCCACCTCCCAATACTGTTACACTGGCATTGTATTTTATCTAATCTATCTTCAATTGTATGATCTTTTTTTTTTTTTTTTACAATAATGGAGACTGAACCTATGGCATTCATGCTGAGCTATGTCTCACCTCTTTTTAACTTTCTATTCTGAGACACTGTTTTTCTAGGTCACTAAATTGCCCAGAATGTATTTGGGCTAGTGATCCTCCCACTCCAGTCTTCCAGAGTGCTGAGATTATGGACACGCTCCAATACTTTCTAATATTTTAACAAAATCACCCCCAAAGAGAATGCTAAATAATAACTAAGACAGAGCATCAAGTCTAAAAGTCCATTCTACTCTGAGATATAAAAATTTTTAAAAAGCATCATTGAATTAATTAAATATGCAACTTATTACCTGACCAGAAATATAAACTAATAGGAAGAAGATAACATGGTCTATCTATTCAAGGATTCAATTCAACATCATTAATTCATAAATTATTTGCTGATCTGGGTCAAGGTATCAAAACTTGCTTACATTCATAAAACACTGATCCAAAATTGATTGTGTACCCATTTATCTAGGGTAACAGAATTTTGCTCTAAAAGTCAAAGAAAGACAGAAGATAAGTTCCTGCTGTCTCTCCCAGTCTTGAATACAATTTCAATATTGATTTAAGGCTGAAGAGTTTACCAGCTAAAGCTAGACATGTGCTTTCAATAGAAGGGCAGTCAAACTTTGTTCCTCCCAGGCAGTATCTGTCTCGTCCAGATGCAGATGAAGCCAGTTTATCTCAGTCCAAGTCTCTCTCTCACTTCTGCTGAGAAAGAAGAAATACACCATATGGTTAGATGAATTAGTAAGGACATGAATCTGCACCCGCCCCCACACTGGTGATCCTGGGGAATAGAGCAACGTGAGGGCCCCTTCTCTGCTCTCGGAATTTGGCAGGTCAGAGGAGGAAACACAGAGTGGAAGATGTACACATTTAAAACCTCCAGGAGTAGATCCTGGGGATCAGAGGAGTACTCTCCATCCAAACAAATTCAGTGACCTGCCAGCATAATGTGGCAGTGATTCAAAATAAGAACTCAGGTCAACACACTGCAGAGAGGAGGGAAACAGGGATTCTCCCTTCCTACTTTTATCCCTTCTTTCTTTTATCCAGCAACATATTTTTCTTGTGAAGATTGTTTAAAGTTTCTTTATATAATATGCTGCTTTTTTGTTTTGTTTTGTTTTTGGCTTGCACAATGTAAAGAGCTCCCTCAAACAGAACCTGCTTTGTCAACTCCAAGATAGACAAAGAATTCAATTAAAGAAAAAGCTAGATTCCTGTCAATTATTATCAGTTGGAAAGGAATGAGCTAGAAAAATATTCCTGCCTTAGGCATGCTTAGATTCTCTTCCATTGTTGTCTTTTATTGTCCTCTTCTCTTGAACCGGGGCCCGTGTTCCCAAACTTCCATCCATGGTTCATCATATAAGAAAAAGACAACAGTGACCACAGTGCACTCTTATTAAATTCCATTAGGCTCATAGCTAGAGGGATTTGCCTCTGAATGTTTTAAACCTTCAACATCGTCTTTATCTAATTTAGATGACACTTTGGAGTTTTGAATTGATCCAGGAATAAATGCAGATTTTGGGGGCTGGATGTCCAGGATGGAATGAATGCATTTTACATGTGAGAAGCTTGTTAGTTTTGGGGGTCAAAGGCAGAATGCTTCAGAGTTAATGTCCAAAGCTCACACTGAAATCTTATAGCCAGTGTAACAGTATTGGGAGGTAGGAGTTTCCAGAGGTGTCTTTAAGTGTCATGCGAGTCTGAGATCACCAAAGGACTAGAGCCATCACCCCTGGGAGTGGGTTGGTGTTAGGTTATGATGATTTCTAGCTCCCCTCTGTTCTCTTGCTTGCTCTCACACACTCTCACATGCGTTGTCTCACCAAATGATGTTCTCTGCCACCTTAGGATGCACTGCAGTGGTTGTTGCTGGGCACTAGTGTCATGTTCTTGTACTTCACAACCTAGAGAACTGTGAGAAATGTGTCTCAATTACCTGGTCTGTGATGTTCTGTTACACCAGCTGGAAATAGACAGAGACACTTCTTGAACTTGAACAATAGAACTTCTCTCTGTGCAAACATGTCAGATTAAAGCTACTTATTCTTCAGGATGGGGTAGTGTGGAAAGGATGCTCCTTCAGGGATATTTCTTGTTCTTTAGAAGGAAATGGGCTGTTTTGACCAGCTGCAGAGGAAAGAAGTTTCCTGCACACCACCTAGGTAGAGGGTTTCCATTGAGTTTGTTTTGAGATCTTGATGCTTCTAAACCCACACCCATGGTGTGGACTTTGTACAGGTATTAGACCACATCAGCATACTCAGAAGGAGTTTATATTCTCTAGGCTTAGAACCTGAAGCCATAAGCTTGCTAGAGTTTTATCTATAGTTAATTATTAGGAAAATGAAGGAAAAGGTGAAAACTCACTTGTATTTTTCATACAGTCTCCTTACATATTCCTCAGCTGTTTGTCTTCAGGCCTGCTCATATCTAACTTCCTGCATAACATGAGGATGACTGTAATTAAAAACTAAAAGTAGAAAATAACAAGTATTGGTGAAGATGTGGGACCGCTGCACATTGCTTTTGAGAATGCAAAGTGACACAGCCGCTATGGAAAACTATTTGGCAGTTCCTCAAAAAGTTAAACAGAGAATTTCGATGTGATCCAGCTATTCTACAACTTGGCATATACTTCAAATAATTAAAAACAGCTAAGTATTTCACAATGACACTATTCATAATAGCCAAAGGTGAAAACAACCCAAATGTCTATCAACAGGTGAGCAGCTAAACAAAACTAATACATCTGTACAATGGAATATTACTCAAACATAAGAAACTGAATGTACTGATGCATACTATGACATAGATAAACATCAAAAACGTGTTAGGTGAAGTAAGCCAGGCACACATGTTATATTTATCCGATTTCAATTTAAGAAATACCAACAAGAAGAAAATTCATAAAGAAGGAAAGCAGATTATTTTTGCCAGGAGCTGTGGGAGGAGGCAAGGGGGACTGACTGCTTAGTGAGTGTGTATTTTCCATTTGGGATGATGACAGTAACTTTGACCTAGATAGAGGGCTTGACTGCACAATATTGTGAATGGGCTAAATGCTGAATTGTAACTTTAAATGGTTAATTCTATGCTATATAAATTTACCTTAATAAAAAATAGGCTTCAGATATTTTTCCACAAGAGGGGTAGAAAAGCTGGGGTATTGATTATCCTATCTCACATCAATCATCAGTGATTACTTGAAAGCTTCTCAACAAGGTTGTTGATTCCCTGCTACTTTAAGGCTACGAAACAGGTAAGGGCAAAATAGCTTTTTGTGGACTTGGAAAAAATCTCTTGGGCACAGAGAAAAATAACCCAGCAGTCAGAAGGCTCTACAGCATGTAGGGATTACCCAATGTGAAAGCTATGCATAGGTACTGAAGACATATATTACACTGGTATCATTTGTCTCCTGTTTCAAGCTATTTAAAGATTCAGATTACTTATCACAGTGAACGCCTCAAGAAACTTACTCAAAGTCCACTGTAGCTGTTGATCTGTAATAAAATTCAGGATGCCCAGAAAACTATCTAGATGCCAGTAATGTAAATTTAAATTCACATGAGAAAGTGATTTTGAAGGTGAATTTGTAAACTTTAAAAACAAAATGAATTCAATACAGTTATCATTCTTGGTTGTCGCTTAAGGATTCTATCTTTTATTTTTAAAATAAAAAAATAGAAAAAGAGAAGGATTCTATCTGCCTACTCTTTTCCTGGATCATTTTTAAAGTATAGCTGTGGAAATCTCATTTCAATGTTAGGTGTCAAAACTCTTGGTGAGACATTGATTGTTTGCACTATCTTTATACTTTTATTTTCCAAAAAATTTAGGAAAGGAATTATGTGGATCAATTTATGCTCATTGCCTAGTGGTAGTCAGGGTTGAGGCCAAGTTTATCAATGACCTTGTCCATTAACAAACATAACCCAGGGATCACTTTCCCCAAAAAAGTCTGAAATCAGCAATCAACACTTCATTCTCTTTAGAAATCACCACATTGTAAAGATGTTTTAGTGCACCTCAGTATTATCCTGGTAACTTTTATTGCTCAAGGCTTATCAAACTAGATGTTTCAAGAAACGTTTCAGCTTATTTTTTGCCCAATACTGAAAACAAACAGAAACAGAGCTGGTCTATTCCTAATCAACCTATGCTTGCTAGTTGACATTCTTCCCAGGAACACAAACTCAACTAAGGCCCATCTGATGCTCTGAAAATTTAACAACAACCAGTTCTAACTCCCATGATTTCACTGTAGTTGAAAGCAGGCCCAAAATGGTGACATTAGTAATTTGGGGACAGTACTATATTTTATAGGGATTATAAATCAGATTCTACATAATTTGGGGACAGCACTATATTTTATAGGGATTATAAATCAGATTCTACATAAAAGTCCTGAAGTCTCTCAGCCCAGAGTTTGCTGTCTGGCAAGTAAGTAATTAATGATAAAAGTTCAGCCTATATGAAAATCCAGAGACAATGGCAGGGCTCAGAGCGGCTGCACAGCATAATTATTGAAGAGCTTCAATCACAATCTTGCTAACGTCGGGCTGAGAGTGAAGATTCCATGAATGTATAAAGGTTGACTTTATTAAACAAAATAAAACAAATAGAGAAGAAGCAATGATTAACAGATCAGTAAAAAATGAACTCAACTTATTTCAGATAGGATCTCCTGAAAAGTTAAGCATGTGCTAGAATTTATCCACCTTCAGAAAGGCTCTGCTTCGCTCCTTTCTGACAATCAGGACCGAGTGAGACATCTTATGAGAAACTGCCAGGAAGGGGTGACTGGCCTGAGGCAGCCGTGCTCAGTCTTCAGCAAAGGTAACATGTTTAAGGATGATGAGGACGATAAGAACAAAAGGAACATCAACTTGAGGAAGCAACATCTTAGCTGAGAGTGTGGTTCTCAGGAGAATTAAGCCAGATGAAATTAAAAGGGACACAGTGTTCTTGGAAAGCTGAATTGGGTATAAGTAAAGACGTATATAGTAAAGGACCACACATTCAACATGCACATGTACAAAACTGCAGTATGACAAGAAGAAAAATACATCAGAAATGAGGACTGATAAAAAGAAGCACAGATATATATTGAACTCTATGCAGAGGTTTCCATTTGCCCATTGTCTAGTCCCTAGAGTTGTTCTGTCTTTCTATACCATGTGGTATAAAAATATGGTGTGTGTCTACAATTTAAGAAATTATTATACTAAAGACATTGCTATTAACCCCTTCAAATTTTCCCACTCACACACATACGCACTTTGAACACACTCCGTCATTCTTGCCTCTTTCTGAAAAAATTCTGGAAGTCACCCTTCACGAATGTCTTCAGTTGTACATCTTCTGAATAGATTCACAGTGCTTAACTTTCATGGTCATTGTGATTTTTGAGAAGAGCCACAGGCTGCATGGTGCCAGATCTGTTGAATATGTTGGATGAGGACACACCATAATGTTTTACAAGCCTGTTTTTGCATCGGATAGTCCTCAGTAGCATAGCATTCACCATATTTTTGACCAAGACATTCTTAAAAAAGAACTTCCAGAACTGCTGCAGAAAGTGGCAGGAATCATAGGGTAAGAATGTTCCAAATAGGAGGGAGTGTTTTGAGGGGGCTAAAGGCAAATGGCAATGTGTTGTTTACTGTTATAAATTTTTAAAATTTAAACATTCACTGAAATTTTGATTACCTCTAATGTAGAATAAATTTTGTTGAGAGTAGCTGTAATCTCAGCTAAAAACAAAACAAAACAAAACAGCTAAACCCTTCCACCTACATAGAGTGATGGTCATGTGACTGAGAAATTCTCAGCAGTAAGCCACAATGGAAGTCATAGTTACAATTGTAACCAGGCAGGCTTGGCGAATGTGGCATGCTCAGCAGTTAATGTATACACTTCTCTTGCTTGTCACTGTCTTGTGGTGAACAGGTAGAATCCTCCTGTGGCTAAAACACCAGCATCTGCCAATTCAAGACTTGCAAGGAGGTAAGATTCACCTTTCTTTCCCCTCTCTCCTCTCCTCTCAGCCCAGCTCCCCGAGCCTTCCAGAGTTCTCCATCATCTGATTAAACGCATTGCTTACTGAGCAGTCATGAGATGGCCCTGAGGAATGGTCCCTGCTGCTACTACTGAAGACACTGATCCTGAGGGCAGTTCACTTATCTTCCTCCTTGTGTCCTGGCTCTTATTGATTATACCCTCAGAGGAACATCACAGAGCCTTAGCCAATGACTCTTACTTAGGGAGTCTGTAATAGGTTCCCAGGGAATTATTTTCCTATGCCTATATCATATAACCTTAAAATTTTTCTCAAAATGGCTTTTGATTTGAACAGTATACAGCAATTGAAATTAGAATTAAGTTTAAAGTATGAATGGTCAATAGATTTCCAATTTTTAAAATAATGTCAAAACATATCTCTCCTCTTCCTTCCCTTATTGATAATTCATAATTTATTGTTCATAATTTATTGATAATTATTGTCTTTTACTCATTTCTTTACTTGCCTTCAGCAGACTATGTCCTCTGACTTCTACCACGCAAATATGTATTCTCCGTCTCCCTTGGTATATTCTTCTGCTCCTCCTTACATCTAAATGTTGAAATCTCCAGTAGTCTTTATATCCCCCTAAAGGGGATATATATATTTCTAAAATATTTATTTTCATGTGACTAATGCTTTAAATATTACCTATATTTTGACAGATCCTGAATTCATACTATTATCTTGGCTTCTCCTTTGAATTTTCCTGATAGCCTTCTAGATATTTACACCCAGGTGTTCGGCAGACATATTGGTTTTCACAGATCCAAAGTGGAATCCTCAAATCCTTCTCCGAGTGTCCTGCTAATAAGTATCCTTTACTCAGCTGCTCAATCTGTAGTCTTAGGGTTCACCTTTAAATTTTCTGTTTTTCATAGTACCCTGGTATCTTTCAACTTTTAGAGTCTTGTTGGACTACTTGAGTTTTCAAACCCGCCTCTACCACCTTGGTAGCTATCACCCAAAACTAAGCTACCGTTGTCTCATGCTTGAAGTATTCCAACAGTCTTGTGCCTGGCTTCCCCAGTGCTTTTTCTCTTGTATGTAATGGTCTGGATGAGATTTTAAAGTTATAAATCAAACCCCATCAGTCTTCTCCTCAAAATCTGACAATAGCATCTGAAGACATTTAAGAAGTTCAAACTTATGACAAGATCATGTCTGTTTCTACATTTTTTATCTTTGATGATTCTCCTCACTTCTTTCCTCATCCTTTCCAGTTCTGCTAATTTTCTTGATATTTTTGAAAACTACAATATGTTCCTTCACCAGTGCTTCATTCATTTTACTGCCTATTTTAGCCCAGGATCCCCTGGTCATCATATTCACATTCCTCCTCATCCCCTCACATATGTGTGTGCATGTATGTGTGTGTCTTCTGTCTTTGTGTATACATATATATGTGTACATACATATACACATACAGTTTGAGCTCTCAATGAAATCTTTCTTCCTGTCCTAATATAAATATCTCCTCAGCTCATTTCTTTTACTATGATAAGATTTTACTGCTAACATATATTAGTGACTGATAGTTTATAATTTTTATTTCTTACAAAAGAATGCAGTGATGCATATCTGTAATTGTAGCTATTTCAGAGGGTGAGGCAGGAGGATGTTTTAGGGGAGGTGAGGACAATGACTCAAAGTAAAATACAAAAAAGGCTCAGACTGTAACTACATAGTAGAATCTTCCTGTGTTTGAGTCACTGTACCACTAAACAAACAAAGAAACAAAGGAAAGTAGGCATGTTTTCCATTCCAAACACAACAACCTAACTAGCAATAAATATTTCTTGAATTTATATATATATATATATATATATATATATATATGATATATTCTTTGCATGACACACAGGCACATACACACACACACACACACACACACACACACACACACACACACATAAAGTGCCAAAATGTTAACAATGTTTATCATCTGAGAAATCAAACATTTTTATCTGAAAGGGTACAGTATGTTTTTGTTTCTGCTTCTGTTACTATTGATCGAGCTCAGAGCATTCACACTGAGTTATATCGCCACTCTTTTAAAATATTTTCAGGTTCTGAGAAAGTGCCTTGCTAAGTCATTAATTTTCCCAGGCTGAGCTGGAATTTTCAATCCTCCTGACTCAGCCATTGAGAGGGGTGAAAATATAGGTGTGCGCTACTTCACCTGGCAGTGTAGTTTTATAAAATAGTACTCTTTTATCATTTTTCTTCTGTGCTCTGAGCTCCAAGGCAAGACATCACTAATGTTGTTTATTTTATTCTATAAAGCAAATAGTGGCATTACCTAACTTCACCATGGAATGAAGTTGTACCATCCTTTGATGAAGGAAGCATGGTCTCCAGCACGTTTCTATATTTATTCTATTGCATAGCCATACAAATGTTTTATTCTTCCCTCCACTTCCTTTTCATTCCCTTCCCTTCTCTTTTCTTCTTTTCTCTTACCTTCTTTGCTTACGTCCTTCCTTCCTTTTTATCGTCCTTCCTCCTTCCATTGCTTCCTTCTTCTTTCTTCTTTCCTTCCTTCATTTTTGTTCATTTTTTTGACTACCTTATTTTCATGTAACTCTGTTGGCATCCATTCTAAGATCCACTGCCTTTGAACAAGATATGTTTTCCGCTATTACAGGACAGACATATTTCTATAACTCTGTTAGTATTAGATGAAAAAGGGTTGCCCCCATTGCTTAGAGATACATTTTGTTGATTTCATTATCCTTGTTTTAGGGTAAGGTTATGTTGCAGTGAGGTTAAAACCATGAATCCTAAATCATACTGCCTGAGTTCCATTTCCAGTTGGGCTGTTAACTGTTTTGCAACCTTAGACAAGAAACTGGCCTCCTGCAGCCTTGCTGACCATCTCACTGCATGTGTAAGTTTCTGTGTGTAGAACACCTGGGACAGAGTTTGCATGTGAGGGGCTCAGTGAACATCATCTGGAATCATCCTCATATTCTACCATGATTTCTAATTACAAAGAATTTTTCCTTAGCACCTTCAATTACTTTATCAACTTAATTTACTTTAAACCTGTCCATTATTGTTATTTTAAACTGTGCCTGATATTTGTCATGATCCTCAAGTGTTGTCAATCTCTGCTGAAGTTCTCTCTTTTAAGATCACTATTTTTCATTTAGGAAAAAAAGAAAATGAACATCTCTCTTCCTCCCCATCTTCCATCCTTCCCAACGCCTTTCCTTCTTCCTCTTGGTTTTCCTGCTTTCTCAAGGTTTTCAATTTTAACTTTTAAAATGTGTGCGTTGCAGTTTTATTTAGCTCTGTCACTCATTCCTAAGTGTATTTGCAGAACATGGTTTTGGTTACTAGTTTCCAGACTTTCGCACATGCGTCCTCACATCCACTTGAAGGCATGATGACCAAAACCCCATGATACAGAGTTGAGTCATTTACAATATCAACTCTGAGGCTTTCTAGGGTATCATTCGTGTAAGCCATTGAACTTCACAAAACATCAGTTGTTTTCTTAGGGAAGAGTGTGACTGAAGATTGTGAAAGGGTCTTTCATTTGAAAATATAATGACCCGTGGAAGACACCGTATGTCAGGAGCCTAACTGTGCTGTTCTGGGCTCTGAACTCCAATGCAAGATGTCACTGATGTTATTTATGTTATTCTATAAAGCATTACTTAATTTCACCATGGCATGAGGTTGTACTGTGCTTTGATCAAGGAAGGGTGGATCTATCACATGGCTCACATATGAAACAGTGTATGGGAAATGGTAAAATCTTAAATTTTGAAGCTGCTACAACCTGAAAATGTCCCTCTATGGATTTCTCCCCTGCCAATGCAATGCTTGAGCTAAGAGAGAAAACTGATGATTTGCACACATTTTATTCATTTACAGTTACTTTAGTGATTACCAAGATTACTCTTGGTACTAATTTCTAACTAGAAAACTTGGCATTGGTTTATCTAGAACAGAAAAAAATTTAAAACTTTGATATATTATGCTTTTATGTCTCAGTAATGGAATAAACTTTATAAAATTCCTATATGAGATTTAAAATTCCTTTAACAGGGAATTATTTTTCCTTTCTTGTTTAGAATGTGTTTCCATGAAGAAACTGTCCAACCAAGCCTTGGGAAGTGTACTTCTCCCATTTTGTCACAGAAACATAATTTGAGCCTTATTCAGAAAAAGAATTTTTCACCCTTTAGAAATTGTGTGGGTTGAAAAATTCCCCATACTGTCAAGAGCTTTATTACTAATAAATGTTACCTGTATCAAGTCTTCTAATTATCTCTAAGATTTGGATTTTAGAGCCAACAGTTTCAATATTTTACCATCTGCCAAAGAATATTTCTGGCAGAGTTTAGTAGAAAAATAGGCAATGTGGGTGAAACTTGATTAATTAAACACTAAACCTATGTATAAAAATGATAGTGTGAAATTTTGCTTAAGCCAAACTGAGGCCTCATTTGGTGTCATTAGGTCCATTGTGAATTTAAGCCTTTACCACAACTTGACTACTGAATGTGTCGATCATGCCCAGGGAAATTAAAGAGGAAGAGGGGAATGCTTTCTGTAGCAGTTTATACTCGATTATTTTGGAGATTAATGTATGCATAAGTAGCTTGTAATTTCAGGTTGGTTATTCAAATATCAAAATATAGGAAAAATATAAAATAATACATTTTTAAAAATTTTGTTTGTTATAGAGACCTAGTGTGCCTTCAGTGATTCTTATATATTGTTGTCTATCCACAGTACAAGAGACAGTAATCATATAAAGTGTGAACCGCTGGAATCATTTTAGATGTGCCATAGATGGGTAAGCCACTTATAAATGGAAATGTTACATGCCTGATCTTCCACGGAAACAAGACATTTAAATACTGATAGAGTCCAGTCCTATGCCACAAAAGAGCCAACCTATAATTTTAATGAAGAATTGATGAGACAGTATGTCTGGTGCATTATCATGGAAATGATGGCAGTAGGGCTCAGTTTCAGGAGTGAGTTCACAGATGCCCCTGCCATGCTCCACCTTCAGGACATGGATTTGAACTCCAACTCTGTCACTTCCTGTGTTGCCCCCATGGAAGCACTTAACTTCTCATGGGTGCCTCACATTCTGCCTCTTTAAAACTGATAATAACAGCGACCTTGTACTGGCTAGTATGGTTTGTATCTGAATGTCCCCCCGAAAGCCTCATGGAATCATGGGTCAGGCTTCTAGAGTTTATGATTGATTCATGGTCCAGTGCTGGGGTTATGGGTGTGAGTGCTACCCATGCCCTGGAGTGAGTAGTTTGCATACAGTGTAAGGGAGGGAAAGAGACTGCTGGCTGCCGATTCTCCATTTTGCTCTTACTTTTGCTGTTCTGTGCTGCTATGAACTGTTACCCTCTGCCATGTGCCACCCTGCCTTGGAGCCAGCTGATTATGGAAGCCTCCACAAACTGTGAGCTAAATAAACCTTTCCTTCTTTAATTTTGAGCATTAGGTATTTGGTCTCAACAACAGAATTTAGTACCAGAGAAGTGGGTTGTTTCTGTGACTATACCTGACTGTGTGGTTCAAGAGCCTTTAGGAATGTCTTGTGGGAAGTGTTTGAAAAAGTTCAGAGATGTTGCCTAAAATAGTAGTACTGGAATGCCTTAGACTCCACTGTATGGGAGATTCTGATCAGAGCTTGGAAAACCAGAAGGCTGATAGAAATCCTGCCTGTAAAGACTGGATATGGGAGGTTTCTGCTGGAAAGGACTGCCTTGGTTGTTGGACTCCAGATCATGTGTGTTATGGCTTGGCAGAAAGTTTGTCTGCATTTTGCCCATGTCCAGAGACTTTGCCTGAGACTGAGATTAAGGGCAGAAGACTGATTAATCTGGCAAAAGAAATTTCAAGGCAGTTGAATGTTGGAGTAGTGGCATGGCTATTGTTGGGAGGCTTTTAGCCAGATTTATGTTGCCCATCAAGAGCAAAAAGCCCAGCAGGATAATTTGAAACGTTCTTGAGGTTGGTCAGGAAAAAGTCTAGAGTAAAGCTGTGGACTACAAAGATACAGCTGAAGAGATCTCCATTGCTGAGAAAGAATAGGAGAATATAAGAGATGGCCTGAGGGCATCACAAGAAGCAGCAAGTCCCCACCCCTTTAACCTCAAAACTGCAAAGTTGAAACACTGTTTTGAGGGGAAGCTATAAAGCCCCACATTCCAGCATGGCAGCAACAGCCATGCCAGGTTCCAGAATGGCAGTGGCATAGAGAATTTGTTCCTCAGAATTGGATTCAGAGTGCTCAACAATCCAGACACTTGACCCCTAAAACCAAGAGAGAGGAAAGCCTGGCTACTGCTCCAGCTAGCAGCAGACTTTGGCATCATCCACATGGCTCTAGTTTTAGGTGCATGCAGAATGCAGGAGTTCTGAGGTTAAAAAGGTTTCCACCTCAATTTCAGAAGGCCTGAGAGGCCAAGTGGTGTGTCCCTGAAAGGGTAATATGTGAAGCTGTGAGTGAGAAGCCAAAGGTGCAGTGGAGACAGCAGAAGTTTGGGAAAACTAAGAATGTGGATCCCCTAAGGAAAGCTGCAAGGAGAGAGCAAAGCCAGCCTAAGAGAGAAGCTGTGGGAGCTCTAATCACCAGAAGTGGCATAGGGATAAAACCATGCAAGCCCTTTGGAGCTCACAATTTGCCACGATTGTCTCAGATGCTGGGCATGGAACTATAGGACTTAATGTTAACCCTGAGGGATATTGGATTTGCTTTGGTCCCAGTGCTTTGTATCCTGTTTGTATCTCTTGGAATGGTAATCTTTATCTTGTGCTATTGAATGTTGGAAGGGTTTGACTTTTCATTCATTCAGGGGCTCACAGCTAAGAGTTTATCTTAAATCTGAGAGGAGACTTGGGACTTGGACTTTTCAGCAATGCTGAAACTGTAAGGACTTTGGCAACTCTTAGAGATGGACTAAAATGCCTTTTGCACAAAGGGATGCACATGAGTCTTTGCGGGTCACAGGGGTAGAATGTTATGGTTTGTGTCTAGATATCCCCCCAAAGTCTCATGCAGTCATGGAGCAGTCTTCTAGGGTTTGTCATTGATTCATGATCCAGTGCTGGGTGTGAGTGCTACACCCACCCCGGGGCAGGAAATCTGCCTAAAATATAAGGAGGGAAAGAGGCTTGCTCTTCCTGCTGCTGCTGCTCGTCTGTTTTGCTCTTGCTGCTTCTGCTGTCTTGTGCTGCTTAGAAATGTTCCCCCTGTGCCATGCCGCCCTCACTCGGAGCCAGCTGAATATAGACTGAAACCTTTGCAAACTGTAAGCTAAATAAGCCTGTCCTTCCTTAATTTGGGGTATTTGGTATTTTATCTTGGCCATGAGAGGAAAGCAATCAAGACACCAGGGATATAGCTCAGTGACACAAGTGCCTGCCTGGCAGGTGCAAGGCTCTGAGTTGGATTCCCAGTACCAAAAAATAAATGAAACTAATAATAGTTTCCTCTGCAGACTGAATGAAGATTAAATGAGTGAATATAGGTGAAGCACTCAGAATAATATCTGGCATGGAATAAACTTTCAATAAGCATTTTCTGTACTATATAACATTATTTGTATTATTTAACCAAGAAATTCTGTTAAAAATTCTTAAAAACATTTATATGCAGAGAGATATGCACTGAAACATTTATAACTACATAAAAGAATTAGAATGATCAAATATAAGAGAAGGTATAAATAAATGATGTTCAGTCATGCAATGGAATTATTATATGAAGTGTATAAAAGTTTTGAAACATGTACATTTATTTTTATGATGTTAAGTAATAGAAATATATACATAGGGTAATGGAAGCTTCCAGTAATAAGTTTGGGAGTACTCCTTCCCTATCAATTTCCCTAATGAGTCTGAGGAGTATTCAGGGAGATACAACTTTCCTGAAGTATTTGTAGAACTCAGCAGTGTACCTGTATGGGTGTGGGGTTATTGCTGGTTGGCAGTTTATTATACCTTAGATTTCGTTGCATATCACTGCATTATTCAGAGTTTTAAATCTTCTTAGTTCAGTTTTGGTAATACATATGTATCTCAAGTCCATCAATTTCTCCTGAGTTCTCCAACATTTTGATGTATATGTCTACAAAGTAGTAGTTAATTCTGTTTTTGATTTGGGTAGTGTCCTTTGCAGTTTCATGTTTTTTATTTCTAGTTGCATTGATTTGAGTCTTTTCTTTTTTTGCTTTAGAATGGCTGAAGATATGTATATTTTGTTTATTTTTCCAAAGAATCAAATCTTAACTTCATTAATATGTTTTATTTTTACTTTTTGCCTCAACTTGATTGATTTCTGCTCTGAACTTTATAATTTTCCTCCTTTCATTAGCTTTAGGTTTGGATTGCTCTTGTTTTTCTAGGACTGAGCTGCATTCTTAGGTTATTTATTTGAGGTCATTCTGGTTTTGTAATGTGGGCATTCACAGCTGTAAACTTCCCTTGTAGGACTATCTTATTTTTCATTGATTCTTTTCTCTACTCTATTGTTTACTTAATAGTGTATTTTTTATTTTCTCTGAATTTGCATAATTTTATTATTTCTTTTGTTGTTGATTTCTAACTTCATTGTGCTATGGTCTGATAATATGCATAGTATAATTTCAATTCTTTTACATTTACTTATGGCTCATTTATTGGCTAGGATGTGGTTTATTTTGGAGAAAGTTCCATGTGCTGCTGAAAAAAATGTGTTCTGTTATTGGGTAGAACACTCTACATTGTATTATATCCATTTGTTTGAGGTTTTCTTTAATTCAAGTGTTTCTTTGTTGACTTTTTTGTCTAGTTGATTTCTCTATTTGAAATAGTGGAGTTTTTAGTTTTTCCCATGATAGTTATGTTTACATATATCTGATCTTTTATGTCTAGTGGTACTTGTTTTATGAAGTTGGATGCAGCATTATTTGGTGCATATATTTTAAAAGTTGTTATCTTTTCCTAACGGATTAGTCTCTTAAACAATATGTAGTGAGTTTCTTTGCCTCTTTTGATCAGTTTTGGCTTAAAGTCCACTTTGTCTATATAGAATGGTACCCTGGTCCATGCACACTTCTGTTTTCAAACAATTTGCTTTGCAAACAGAAGCATTTGGTAAAATTTTGTTTTAGCAGGCAAACTCTGCACTGGGGTCATGAACATGACACATCTTTCCTTCACGAATGTGGACATCTTTTCTAAAACAGCAGAACAAATTAACTTCTTGACCAAGTTACCACGGTATAAGATAAACGTATCTAGTGTTTTTCAGGGCCCTGTAATGTGCAGTATTGTTTTCCATCCTTTGATCCTCTGATTTTTAGTATACGAGTTTCTTTTGGGTTAAATGTGCTCCTTATATACTGTTGGATTTTATTTCTTGGTCCATTCTACCAGTCTTTATCTTTTGATTGGGGAATTGAGACCATTTACATTGAGACTTATTACTGATATGTACTGACTTATTCTTGTCTTTGCATTATTGTTTGTTGTTGATTATTGTTCCCTTGTACTTAACTGCTAACTCTACCTGGTATATTAATTCAAGTAGACAATATGTCATTGTTAGTTTCATCACTTCTTTCTAAGGTGTGTTTGAGAATTTTGTGGAGTGTTGGTTTGGTGGTCATGAATTTCTTCGGTGCTCCTCATCATGAAAGTATCTTATTTATATATGAACTTTGAAAGATACAGTTATGGTTTGTATTTAGATGTCTCCCAAAGGCTTTTGCAGCCCCAGAGGGGCGGTCTTTTCAGAGGTGGCCAAATCTAGAGCTTGTGGTTGGTTCCTTGTCTAGTTCTGGGTTTGGGAGTGTGAGTGCTACACCTGCCCCAGGGTGGGTAAATGTAAGGGAGCGAAGGGCTTGTCTCTCCCTTTTGTTCTTGTTACTTTTGCTCTTTTCCACTGCCATGAACTATTGCCTTTCTGCCATGTGTCACTATGCCTTAGGAGCCATCTATGAACTGAAACCTCTACAAATTGTGAGCTAAATAATGTTTCCTCCTTTAACTTTGGGTGAGGGGTGTTTTGTCTCGGCAACAATAGAAAAGTAACAAAGACCAACACTTCTGTAAGGTAGGTCAGCCTGTGTTGGAAACTGTAATCTTTTATGACTTGAAACCCTTTACTGCAAACTCTTTTGCCCTTTAAATTTTGTGTTGAGAGGTCTGCTGCAGTTCTAATGGGATTTCCTTTGTAAGTAATTTTTTGCTTTCCTCTAATTGCTTTTAAGATTTATTATTGTGTTGGACTTCTGAGATTTTGTGTATGATGTGTCATTGGAGAAATTCTTTCCTGATCTTCTTGTGGTTCTATAACTCTCCCTTATCTGTATGTTAAATTGTTTTACCTTACTTGAAAATCTTTCAGCTTTTATTTCAGTAAACAGGGTTTTTATACCATTAGTGCTATCTTACAATTTTTCACTTACTTTAATTAATCTTGTATTAGTCTTCTTTGCATCATCTAGGAGTTGTTGGATCCAATTTTCATAACCTTTGGTTGTTTTTAAGATGTCTTTCATTAATTGGTCACTGAAAGAAGCCCTGTCTTCTTGTTCTGAGTCTGTTCTCACATCAGTCATTTCTGCTGCTATTACTTTCAAAAGAATTATAAATCCCCTGATTTAGAATTTTTATGAACTCTTTTCAAATTCTTTTCTGTGTTGATCATGCATATTTCGCATTGTTTTGCTTAGCTCTTCTGTTTTTTATTACTGTTTTCTTTAGACTTGCTGGTGATTTTAATTGGGCCAATGTCTTATTATGTCTTCTGTCATCTTGCCAATTGCTTTATTGGACTATTTTATTACCTCCTCAATATCTTTTCAAATAATTTGGGTGTGAGGCTATTGGTTTCCTCCCTTTAATCCCCAGTGGATTAGATTTGGAGGAAGTTGGGAGTTTTTAAGGGAAATTTGTTGGCTTGTCTTTATATGTTTCTATTTTTGTTTGTTATGTGTTGAGGCTTGTGAGATTATTGTTATGGAAAGATTTTTTGTTTTAGCATGGAGACTTCACTTGTTAATGTCCACTTTTGAGTGGTACCCTCTGAATCTGGCTAACTACTGATGCTTGCTTCTGTTTATAAGGTCCAAACACCTCCACTTGCATGAGATGGAAGATTGCAGTATTTTGGCCCAGTAACCAGTTCCCCCAAAATTGAAAGAGTGCTTTTAATGACCCCCTTAGCAAAGTCTATATTGGCAGCACAAGAAAACCAATTAATAGCAACAGCTATGACACTCTGGCTGTCATATTAAAATCAGCATCAGTTATAGCCTTAAACACTAACTGAATATTATAATACCTAAGGACCAATAAAGTACCAGACTTGTCCATAGGAACAAGATGTATAATTACACTATGAACACTAGGGTGAACCAAATATTGTTCTTCTATTGATCTACAGTAAATGTCTACTAAGTGGAACAACTTTACCTGTAGTAACCATAGCACAATACTATTCAACAGCAATAGTGTAAAGTGAACTATTCATCTAGAGATTCACAAAGCTCAGTAATTATTCTAGTAAAAGTGGAGGTAGTGAAACATGAATAAAGTAAGACTTGAAAAATTAACTGATGTGTTATGAGAAGGAGGAAGGAAAGTATAAGGGTCCCTATTAAGAGTAAGAAAATTAATCATGATACAGAACAGTCACTAGAGAGAACAAATAAGAAAAAGAAAAGATAAACAGCAAAAAGAAGAGATAAAATGCAGAAGATAAAGCATTGCAAGAAGAAATGAAAAAAGTCAAATAATAAATTAAAAGATTTTAAAAAGTACAAGAAAAACACCAAAGCCTGAAAAAAGGAAAATAAAAATAGTACAAAATAGGAAAAACAAAAAATAATTGAGTTGAAGAAAACATTACTGTGCTATTGAATAAGTGGTTTCTTTCCACTATCTGTAATTTTAGGAACCAGCCAGACATGATATTCTATGCCTAGCTTTAGAGCTTGTGAATTTTTGAGGTTCTTCCCTTGCACTAGAGGCTTGTCTGTTTGTTTTTTCTCAGACTGTGGTTACAATTCATGCCAAGGCATATCTCTGCTCCTGTGGATAGATGGGGAACATTGTCAGCTCACTTTTCCCTGCAAGTTGTAGACTACAAGGTAGGAGTTCAGTTGGGCTGTTGGACTTAAGATCCACAGCACTGGGTCCTGCTTTTCCCTTCTCATCGCTGACATTGTCTTCAGCCAGACGCTGGTCTACTGGTTAGTGTGTTTGCCTGTGCTGCCCCATGATGTGATCCTTTTGGGGATGGTTCGCTGCTGCTCCATCTTGGGTTGGCTCTTTCATGTGGAGGAGGAGTTGTTCCTCCTGCCTGGGGTTGGTTCCTTATGGTAAGGGAGTGAGGGACTACTCTGGGTCAATTCTATCATCAACAAGGTTATACTGATTGAAGAAGCTCTTCAAAAAGCAAAAAACAAACAAACAAACAAAACCCTGCCTGCTGAGTGATTATGGCTTCCTTGCACCTAGAAAATACAAATTACCCACTTGGGACATAAAGCACATGTGTTGATTGAAACAGGAGGATAGGAAGTGATTTCAAGGAGCAACAAGGAAAGTTTCAAAAGCTATATGTAGATATTCATTATCACTACTGCAGTGAAGGTTTCTAGGCTTTACAAAAACTATCTGCCATGTAATCACCACATGCTATCCTGCCTCACTGTACTGCTTTCCCAAAAATAAGACTCAATCACAAAATGCACAATGCCTATCAACCTATTCTTGCTTTACCTGCCATTACTGAGTAGTCGTCTAGCAAGAAAAAACTGAGGCATAATCTTTTGCATGACACTGGTCATTGCCATGGTAACAATCAGGTAAGGCTAGTTCCAGTTAGGTTTTATTTTCTGGGAAATATAGTACGTTAGTATACAGAATACTGCACTTTAGTATTAAGTTCGTTAACTAAGAATGAATAATTAAACATTTGTGTGCACCTCAAAGCTATACGCTACTATGGTCTACCACCACCACACCAGAAGTTATACTTTGAAACAAACATTCATTTCTCTTAAGGAGCATTATTGTGGAAATTTCTAGAAAGTCTAATATCACCTAATTAAATGGAAACTATGATATAATCAATGAAGGAAAGGAAAACATCTTAAGATTGGAAAGAAAAATTCACATACTGTGTCTATCTAAAAGAGCTGCAAGTGTTCTGAAGAGTTTTCTAAACACTGAACATGTTGAGCTGCTTCCCTACTTCACAAGGTTAGAGCCTCCTCAGAGCTACTCCCCCACGAAGTTAGAGAGACAAAGGAATACAGGGAAGAACAAAGTCCCAGCCCCCAGTCCTGAGAAACACTGAGAAGCCCAGCAAATGCCCACCCTTGTCTAGCCACCACTGGAAATCACTTGGCAGAGAGCTATGCAGAAATTGGGCCAGTGTGGTCGGCTCAGAAAGTCAGGCCACACTTGCTCATCAAGCCCTTCATGTGAGTTTTCCTGAGGTGCCAACAATCTATGGTCCCTTCTTTCCAAGCACTTCAACTATCCATGCTTCCTGACAGGTCACGATCATGGGAAAAGATGTCCCGATATCATGTTTTCAGACTTCCATCTCCTTAGAGGACCTTTGCAATGAAATTCAAGACATGGTCTTCTGACAATAACAGCTTGTCACCATGGAATGGGTAAAAGAGGAAGGAAATCTGTATATTGTATCACCTCAGTTGGAGTTAGAAAAAGCCTTTAGGCTTTGTATGCAAAACAAGGATTCTGAGCTCTTAGTTCACGGATCAGCTTATTTACCAGAGCTCCTGCAATGCCTTCTCCAGAAGATTGTCTGTCTACTTCAGAGATTCGCGCCTATGGAGAAAGTTTTATGGTGTGACTGGCCATATTTTTCAAGCCAAACATTTCACCAGGCTCTTTGTGCTGTCTACCCAACCTTATAGGTGGACTTGGAGACTACGTATACAAGTGTATCAACTGTAAACTCCTGGTTCCTAAGAAGTGCTGCAATCTTGTCACAACTGAAGGGGGGCAGCATTCTCTGCCTCCAGAACACAGGGTACCTATGGTTCAATCATCCATAGCTTCATACCCTGCACACGTAATAATTCCACCTAATCCTTCAAGTCATGACCAAGGCGGTGAAGACCAGGAGGCAGCAAACACAGGGAAGTGGGAGAGCTTTATCCAGTTTAGGTCTTCAGGACTTTGATTTGCTCCAGATCATAGGGAGAGGAAATTATGACAAAGTACTACTGGTTCAATTTTCTAAAAAAAACCCATCATCTTTATACAGTGAGGGTTATCAAAAAAGACCTTGTCAGGTGCTGGAGATGTAGCTCAGTGGAGTAAGTGCCTGCCTGGCAAGCGCAAGGTCCTGAGTTCAATCCCTGGTTCGGAAAAAAAAAAAAAGAGAAAAAGACCTTGTCAACATCGATTGGGTACAGAGAGAGAAGCTAGCGTGTCTTGGAGCAGGCCTCTAATCATCCTTTTCTTGTTGGACTGCATTCTTGCTTTCAGAGAGCAAAGCAGACTGATTTTTGTTGTAGACTATGTAAATAGAGGAGATCAAATGTTTTATGGGCAGCAACAACAAATACTTCCTGAACATACCAAATTTCACTCTGCAGAAATCATTTTAGCATTCAGTGACCTTCATAATCAAGGGATACAGTATAGAAATTTGAAATGGGACAATTTATTATTGGACTCACAGGGGCACATTAAACTCATTGACTATTTCATGTGTAAGAAAGGCCCACAGTCAGGAGATATGACCAGCACTTTCTGTACTGCTTCTAATTACATTGCTCCAGAAATTTTAGGATGTGATTATGGTTTCAGTGTGCACTGGTGGGCTCTTGCAGTACTAATGTTTGAGATGATTGTCAGAGAGTCTCCATTTCATATTATTGGGAGCTCTGATAACCTTATCAAAGCTCAAACAATAATCTCTCTCAAGTTGTTTTGGGAAAAAAAATTCACATACCTCCTTGTCTATCTATAAGAGCTGCAAGTATGCTGAAGAGTTTTCTGAACAAGAACCCAGAGGAAGAATTGGGTTGTCGTCCTCAAACAGGATTGGCTGATATTCAGGAGCATCCATTCTTTCTGAAACATGGACTGACACGTGATAAAACAAAAGGAAGTGGTACCTTCCCTTATACCAGATATTTCTAGAGAATTTGGTTTGGAATTCTCGGTTTACTGATGAACCTGTGGAGCTCACTCTGGATGACAATGATGATGTGAGGAAGGTTGGCTGATATGAAACTGTAGGTTTTGAGTATATTTGTCATCTTTTGTTATGAGGAAGAATGGGTCTAGTCCCAATTTTTCAACTATGCAATCTTCTCTGTCACCATTTAATTGATGGAAAAATTTATTACAAGACTGAATTCAATGAACCATTTTGTACTTGTCTGGAAGCTAATTTTAATTTATTTTTTGTAGATATATTTAGATGTAATACTTGATTCTTATATTCTACAATAGAGAATACTGAATTCTTTTGTTGATAGAGTTACTGTTTATGATTTGACTTAAGTAATAAGGCAACTGCTTGTTAACCAAACTGGTAACCACATTACATTTGTTGAGTGGAGACAGATTGCATAATATTTTTTTCTTGTTATTTATGACACAGGAAAATAATTTGCCTTTTGAGTAAAACTTAACTATGCTTTTCTTCAAACTTTATTATATGTATTTTTGAATGCCAGTTTATGTAGTCTTCATGGAAATCCAAAATATAACAATTTTGAATATGCAGAAAACATATAGCTCTATTTCTGTAGTTAAGTTTTTACAAACTTTATCTAGTAGGCTAACACATGAAATACATAGTAGAATACATTGCAGGGGCAGAATTCCTCAAACTATTTTTATTAAAATTAGTTGCTTACAATTTATTATATAATGAGTTGCCATCTATAGCATTCCTCTGTGCCAGTACCATTTTATGCAAAGAACTTGAAAAATAACCATCATTATCTAAATAAATTACAATAGAAAGTCTTAATGAAATTCAATTTTAGGTAAGCTACCTAAGTTTTAAATTTAGAATGATCTAAAATTTGTAGGCATTTAATAAATTAACTTTTTGGGTACCCCATCTCATTAGAAATGTAAGTTTTCCAATATGTAACCAAGTTGGAAAGTAATGAAAACATCAAATGAAAATGTTTATATACATTTGCAAGTTCATTCACCAGGTATATATCTTTCTGTTAGTGCCTGCAACTTGCTTTAAAACAAAAAACACTTACAGTATAAACTTATAGAGAATTTTGCCATGCCAGAAATGTTTATGATCTTGCTTTTAAGTGCTACTCTCTCCCATATGGCATGTCAGAATGTAGAATAATCATGTAGGAAGATTGTTTAAAATGTTTATTACTGAGCCCATGTTAGAATTCTTTTGAGCCTTTGGACCTCATTTTAAGGAACACTTTCTTCAACTATTTTGTTTTCCAGTTTGTAGTAGAAAGTGTATACATGTTATAATATTTTAAGATGGTACAAGCACCAATTTACAGCTTTATGAATACTTCTGAACAAACTTTAAATGAATGACTTTGTAAATATCTTCCCTGATTCCTCCAACAAAATCTCATCAGTTTTCCACAAATGGCATACAAATGATGAGCATTTTTCTTTAATGAGGTTTTAACATTTATTCAGGGTGGTCTTTGGGTTTTAAATGTTTAGGTAGTAAACTTTACTGTGTATATTTTTATGCAAAATTTCATTACAAATACGTTTTTAACTGTTCTTTTTTTTTTTTTACAGTCTTTTAGTTTCTTGTGAGTTCTTTTTATATTATACAGAAGTTCTCTCAAAATACTCACCAAGGGAATAAAACAGTTTAAAACAGAATGGTTAGCATTTCAGTGTTTTACGAAATAATTTATTTTGCATAAGCTTGTGGTCAAATCATTTTATGCATATATAGTCTGGATTAAATTTCAGGTACCTCATTCAGTGCCAGTACATTTATTTATAGATTTGTTTTGATTTTTGTCATGTAGAATATTGCCCTGGTCATCATAATGTAATTTATATTTCTGTACCTTTTTTTCACATTAAAAACCTTTAAATAAAACTCTTAATATACATAAAAGTATCTTGTATATCCCCCTCTCTGTAAGAAATAATATCTAAAACATTTCATTCATTGTTCCCATGCTTTTCTTTATTGTCTTCAGAATATCTACATATGGACCCTGACAAAGGGTTATGTAGTTGATGGATTTTGGCCTCATAGAATATGCACTGTCACAGGGCATTTATTACTTATTTTTTCTACTCAGTCTTATGTGTTGGAGATTCATCCATGTTGACACATCTCACTATGCTTCACTTCTTACCATGCTCCATATCTAGACTATTGTATAAATAGACCATAAGCTCTACATCTGTGCTATTTCCAGGTAGATATATGCATCCATATTTTTGCTATTACAAAGACTTCTAGTATTAACATTCTTACACATGCCTATTTGCGCATAGTTGCATGAATTTTTCTACATCTGTTACTTAGGAATGGGATTGCTGTTCCTTATAGTACTAAGATCTTACTATTGAAAGAATATATGAGTTCTTTTTATTATACATATGCATCAATAGTTGGCGCTTTTCTATGTTTCAAAATCTTTATGACAATCTGTTAGATCTGATTTTTTGTAACATTTTGTGCTAATGAATTGGAAGTGTTCATGCTAATAAATTTGCATACATGGCCTCATTAACTGGCATTTTTATCTTTTAAAAGATTTTTTTAATAGTTTGCTTCATTCATCCAAAGAAGTCAGTAGGAGAAATTCAGATCCTCTTTTGCCTATGGATTTTCTTCTGCTTTATAAATGGGAAAACCTACTGGGCTCACTCCAAGGAACTGATTGCAAGTGCACACTTTGAAAACAACTTGGTGAACTGTCCATTGGACTACAGCGGTTCAGTTTAGCTTTGCAGGACTGTAAGTTCTCAGGTTTTTAATATTACTTTTTACCAATGTGATTAACAGTTTTGAGAAAAGTAATAGCGATGAGAAGCTTATCCTGGACATCAATTGTTTTTGACTGTCTGTCGTCCATTCCATTTTATTTCAATGACTTCCTGATGTTTTGGAACTGTTGCTTTCCACTTTTGACCCATGTGGTTTGGGCAGTCTGACACAACCCTGGGCTTTGTGGATGAACGTGTAATTCAGGCCTCATCAATCAGCAAAATCTATTTCTTCGACTGTACTAATTCATTTAGGAATGTTGATGTGATTCACAAGTTGGACCAGCGATCACTCAGCCCTAACAATTTTACTGAGTTGTGGAGGAGGACAAATGCTCTTTGCTGAGGTTCTTTAGTTTTGTAGGATTCAAAACATTTCAAATGATCAAGGTCTATCATGATGAATAAACCAGCAAGAATATGAAGCCCTTGTAAAGGAAAGCAGGACCAAAAGATACAGAGAATTGAGTCCTCAAGACATTTGTGTCCCAGGATCCAGCTGTTCCTGAAGCTAGTATGTACCCTGGACTTTTTGGTTAAGAGAAACAATGAATACACTTTGTGCTTTAGTTTATTAAGAAAGAAAAATAATAAGTAAACTGCTTTTTCCATGGCTGCTACTGTAACATTCTAGGCAAATTTTCTCAGGAGTCTTTTATTCCCCCTCTGTAAGCCAGATGTGGGCTCTCCTTAGAATTAATGTCTTAAATTTCTTATCATTTCAAATATTGTTCGTACCTTTAGGTTTTTGTTTTGCTTTTGATTTTGAGGTTCTTTTCTCCAATTGTTCATTAAAGTTGTTTGCTCTTTTGGGGGTTATATATTCTCATATTTTCATTTTTTGATGTTTTACTTCCCTTTCTGTTATTTATTTTTACTGCATGATTTTCTAGTTTTACATGTAAATATATTTTGTTATGGGTCATGGAAAAGTTTTGTTCTGTTCTCCCCCAGCTCTTGTTTCCTTCTGTCTCTGTCTCTCCTTTCTGTCTGTCTGTCCCTCTCTCTCTCCATACACATATGGATTGCTTGTGTTTAGGTATCTGGCTTCCGTGTGGAAAGCTTTTCACAAATGTCTGCTGGTATCAGCTCTAGTTTCATATCCAAGACTAAGTCACAAATAGGCTAATTTGATGCTTGGTGTGGATGTGTGATCAGCAATGTAGCAAGATAAAACTGTAAATTACAGGAGCAAATCTTGTTCTTGTGCCTCCAGATGTTTTCAAGAGATATTTTTTTAACCTTTTCTCTAGTGACTGTAAAACAGTTGTTCATTTCTTCCATGTTATGGAATAGAACCGATATTGAAGCTGTCCTCTATCTGTGCAGCCAGCGCAGTTATACCTTGCATGGTGATTACTGCAAATGAGGAGCTGGCCTTTTAGCACTAAAATTAAAATTGAGTCTTAATTTTAGTAGCCATTTATCAGTGGCTACCACATTAGACAACATAGTTCTAGAATTAAGCAGGAAGTCTAAAAATGACTATTGTGTTTGAAATTTTTAGTCTTGAATATATCTTGTCTATACTTCATGTCCTATAACTTTTCCAAAGCTTGTACTCATATGTTGTTTTTTTCTCAAAGAAAACATCAAAGAAAAATATTTATGTTCATTAACATGTTTATGTGCGAGATAAGTGTTTGTCATAGTGAAAGATCAATAGCATGACCTTATCATACCTGAACTATTTTTGACTGGAATGTTACAGGAAAGAGAAATGAAGGTACACCATGTTTTAACCTGAGCATTTGATTTGACTTCTTATCTAGTATCCTAAGGAATATTCTGAGAAGTATGAATTTGCATATAATCATACAAGTTTGAACTCCTGGAGACATATTATGACCTGAGACATCTCCTTGTATTTTGCAAGAAAAAAATTTAAAAATTAGCAAATATCTCTTTCCTCCTACTTCCTTTGATCCCATGAAAACCAAAAATATAAAAGATACTAGCTTTAACCAAGTTAGGCTACTAGACAAGGTTATCAAGTTATGAATGACCTCTTACTTTTACTAATAAATTATGTCTAAGAAAAATATATTTATTTAATGAACATTTTAAAGTTCGTTATAGGTTTTCTGTCATCCTTGTAAGTTCTGTATAGTACACATTATTCTTAATTTATCATGCTAGCTGACAGCTGGAATTATAATCCAACCAATCTGAGTCAATATTTTGAACTTTTAACAACCACTCTCTACCCTTCTGTGTTATTAAGTATATCCCAAAATTGCGCAGAAGAAGCCTCATTTTCAGAAAATGGAAAGAGTGATGCATCAGATTAAATAGCAAATGCTAAAGAGAATTGTTACAAGATACCTGGAAACCTATAAGCTTATACTGTCTAAATTTGGGGGAAAATATCTTTGTAGGTGAATAAAAATGGGGAAATGTGTGGGAATACATACATTCTTGTTTGAAAGTCTTGTTAAAATTGAATTTAAGGAGGGGGATACAGCTCAGCAGTGTAAGCGCCTGCCTGGCAAGCACAAGGTCCTGAGTTCAATTCCTGGTACAAACAAAAAAATGAATTCAAGGGTGATTTTGCTTACCTTCTCTTCCAAAGAGATGGTAAACAGAATTAGATCTTAATTAAAAGGTAGCAGTAACAGTTCTTATCAATCCTGATAGTAAATTAACCCTGTAAAGATGATACAATTTATGTTTTTTTTTCACTTCTTTGTTCCCTTTTTCTATAACAAATATAGAGGATATAAAATGTAACAAGTTTTAGGAAGCTTTTTGTTTGTTTTGTTGTTGTTGCTAGAGATCCAACTCTGAGCCTCACTTATGCTAGGCAAACCTCTACCACTGAGCTATACACGCAGCAGCTACATGTGTTAGTTTTCAAATAAGTTATTTAGATGAATGAATTCAGACCAGGTTAATGTGGAAAGGAAATATAAAACATGGAAACTGAAAGAAATCTTTAAAATCCTCTACATAACCTGTCTCCATTAATAAGGAAATACCTGAAGTTCAGAATGGTGAAGGGACAATCACATAAATGTAGACGTTAAATTTCTACTGTAGCCTACCTTGCTAAAATGAACACATCAAGCTGTTTTACAGCCTTATGCATATATAAGTAACAAAGATGTGAAATCATTCTTTAAAAATTGGAAATTCTCTTTTTTGTTACCTTATGGGACTATATAACTCAGTCTTGGAGGGAAAATATTACAGCAGATGCCACAGAACCATATTGATATTTTAGAGAGACATTTTTATTTGTTTTAAGGGAACAGAATGAAAGTCTTCTTAATTAGAAAGCTACTCTGACTAACACTGTTGTGTTAATGTTTGAAGTCAGTAATACACAAGTCTCGACGGTAGACAGGAGAGGAAGTACTGAGCTTACAGTCACAAACCAATTAAGATTTGAAGGGGCGTCACCTGAAGAGAAAACAGTGGTATCATATAACTGAATTTATAAAGTTGCTGTAATATGCACGCATTATCAATAGCTTTGTATCATTTTACCTGAGGCCAGCACTGAATGAAAACACCTTTCCTGTGCCTGAATCTTACTATCATTGCTTACTTTTTCCTCTGTTGCTAGATTTGGTATATCACACTGTGCATAATATTTTTTTG
>PVLD010020606.1:0-33498 GCA_004027595.1 Dinomys branickii | reverse complement strand
TTAAAGAATTGAGTTGTATTCTCCAAACCCCTGAACTTTGGATCTCTTCATATAAATGCTGTAAGTGCATTTGGGAAAGATTTGCATTGTCTCGATAAATCTGCTTTTTAAGATATTGTTGATTATGTAAAATTCTATTTACATTGCTTCTTCTCCTGACTGAACTAGCACAGTATTGCCTTCTTTAAAACTTATTACTCCCTAGATTTACATCCTAGTTCATTGTTATTAAATTAATTGAAAACATGTAAGACATGATTGCATAGACAATTTTTTAAATGACTGTTATGTAAACTTTTAAAAGTATAATATGAAAATGATTCTGGAATGCAGTGTAAAGCAGAAGCAAATGGCCCCAAATAACTTAACTTGGAAATAATTTATATACACTTAAGCTGTTAGCTCATTGTATAACTTTTCTTCTGTGACCCTCACCAATATCCCTAAGCAATGCCTTTGGAGCTTCAGAGTAGAAGATGCTTCTTACTGTGTTGGCCTGGAGTACATAGTAGGGTGGGGTGGGATCCAGATTAGGAAAGAATCAGGTTGTTTATCTGAAAGGTCAAATCCTAGGACTCCAGGTCTTTGAGTCCAGGCAGTAGTGTGAATGCTTCCAGTGAAGCTGTAGAGGTCTCCCGGGACTTGTGGGAATGATCAAACTGTAGTGTCTCCTGCCAGAGGCTACAAACTAAATGTCACTGCAAGGCCAGGGATGGTTGGAGTCCTGGGAGCTGGACTTCACAAGGTGCATTGGCCCTCAAGAGAAGGACCCTTGTCATTGCTTTGGCTAGGTAGTAGGGGAAGAAAGGGGTGCTGGGGTGGGGGTGTATTTATATATAATTTAGATTTTGTTTGTACAGCATACTGTGTGACATGTCCTTGTCCTGCTTTGTTTTTTTACACATCATGCAGAGGCACTGAAGTGGCCAGATCAGTTTCATGTGTCGAAAATCTAGACAGTGTTTCAGTACCAAAGTCTTAAGATAAACAAAGCAAACTCAAATTGTGAATTTTTTTATAGGTGATATATTTGGCTTCTTCTCAACTTTGAAACTGTTTAGCACAGTTCCATGGTGTTGTATACAAAGATACTTTATCCAAAAAGATTGGCTGCACATCACAAGGTGTTTGTGCCAGCTGACAGCCATACTCAGTTCTGAGGGCTGCTCTATGGCTCCGGGTATTTTCAAGCCTGTGTTTAACCTTTCACTCCTCACTTTTGAGGCGAGACCTAGAAGTACGTGCAGGGGCTTTGGTTCAGCCGCAGTGGAAGACCCTATGGGAGGGCTCTTCTGAGCGCCCATTGTTCCCACCTACTGCATAATTCAACGGGAAACTAGAGGAGGAGCGTAACTGATTGGAAGTGACCCTATGTTCTCTCAGCCTATCAACTAACTCATTAGCAGCCAAGCCCTTAGGCCGCTCAGTGTGAAAATACAGTATTAACCCTTATTTCCCTCTGAGGCCAGGAGGAACCTCTCAGACAAACCAAGTGGGTTTCATCTGAATGGTGTGATTGTCTAGGTACAGCTAAATGAGTGGGAAGCCTTCTACCCCAGTGTTAGCTGTAAACTGGAACGTACGTGTTCATACCCTCTCCACGGCATGTGAGGGGTAAGGTGGGAATTTCAGGGTGGAAAGTGCAATTTAAAGCTTCACAGGAAAGTATTTGTGTATGTAAGGAGTTATTTCTGTCCAGAAGCCTAGTTTTGCAATAACCAAAAACCAAGGAATAACAATCAGGCTCTGAGGAAATAAAAGACAATCTGTTTCTGCAGCAGAATTGAAGTGAATGTGTGTATCTACTTACTGGTGAATGAAAGTGACTTCTGCTTTCTGGGCTATCCCAGAATTGTCTTAAAAGTATTTTTTTAAATTTTGAAATCCCACTTCAAATCTTACCAACCTCAAAACCCCCTAAGAGATTACTGTTAGAATTGATGCTTTGTTAAATGGCAAATCCATTTGTATCTAAAAGAAAATATCCAAAATGAGGGAGAAAGTCCTGTTGCCTTGAGAAACAGCCTTGGCATTTTCTGGCATTAATTCAGAAATAATGTTCCTATGATAAAATATTTTCAAAGAAACACTTTCTTATTTACTGCGTGGTGTAAATGTGTTGCTAAATGTGTAGTTACATTATGTCACTGCTGAAAGTTATTTGCACTATAATAAAGGAATTTTTCTACAAAATAATCTCCAGTTTATTACATGCTGTGTTTGGCCCTACATATAATACACTTAGCATAAACTGTTGACTAGCAATGATCTCTGTTTCACATTTATACTTCAAGACCACTTATTAATGTGTTTCCCACACTGATTTAAAAAAAAGGGAAAATGTCTTACTGGCTCCCAGAGACCAAATGAGTTGTGGATATAGTGGGTTCTTTTTAATATAAGTTGCTTATAGTAAATTCATTTTTTGGTGTGCAGTTCTGTGAGTTGTAATATTCAGGATGTAACTACCATTTTATTAGGATACAAAATCATTGCACTGCCCCCCCAATTCCCCTGTATTATCCTTTGTAGTTAAATTTGCCCCCAAACATAACTTTGATTAGAAAACCACAGATCTGTTTTCCCTTCCTAGAGTTGCATTTTTCTGAATGGCATAAAAGACTCACGGTGTATAATCTTTAGGGGTTGGCTTCCTTCACATTGTTTGTATCTTTTTTCTGTATATTGTTGTGCAGTAGTCCACTGTATGGATAGTCATTTCTTTATCCACTCACCTGTTGAAGGATGGTGTGGATTCCTGATGACTCAATAAATACAATCTTAACAGTATGTATACAACAGCAAAATTATATTTTTCTTGCCTTTCCTGTGATTTGAACAATTGGGAAATTTGATCCTTTGGCTATTCAACCTACAAGTAATACTGGATGACATATAGAAATTCATCTAGATTCAGTTATCAGTAGACAATAGAGACTAGTTAGACCTTAATTAGTTTTATTAAGAAGGCAGAACTATGAGACTAGTTTGCTGCTTGTTCTAATGTGGCTTTTGCAATTCAGTACAGACAGGGAAGAGGCCTGTTTAGGTGGGGACAATTTGCTGCAACTGTTGGGCACAGATAGGAGAGTCCCCCACCCGCAGCCAGGCTAAGATGGCACTCTTGGGGACATGATATTGTTTCATGGCAGTTATTAGGTGGTCTGGAAGAAATGGGTCATTGGAGTCTCTGAGCAACACAAGCCCTCATTCATTCAAGTATTTATTGAGCTATGTCAGTTGTTCAAGGCTCTTGGATCCGCAGTGAGTAAAAGACAAAAGTCTGGTGGTTTGCAACTTCACTGTGCTCAGGAATCGTCCAGAAAGTCTGTTCAAGGGGCAGCACCTCTAGCCTCACCCCTGAAGAGTCTTTTAGTATATCCGGAGTAGGCCCCAGGAGTTTGTGTTTGTAAGAAACATCCTGGAGGTAGGCTCTCATGCACCCCAGGTTAAGCAACTGTGCCTTCAGGAAGCCCTGGCCCGTCACTGAATGACACTGCTGGAATGAATGGGCCTTGAGATTCTGACCTGTGGATACTGTTCCGTGAAAACTTTTTCAAAATGCGGATTCTGTTTTGCCAAAATCCTGCAGCTGTCATCACAACATTACAACTGTGTGTCATTGTCCCTAACTTAACCTCTCCCCCTCCTGCCTCTGCCTCTGCCTCAGATGATTCTGCCTTTCCAAGACCTCTTGTAGAAATACTCCTACTTTGGGTTGGTTTACGGGTGAGGCAGCACTCTGGTATCCATTTTAAATAATGACTGCTCTAAAAGATCGAGGTTCTGGAGGAGGCCTGTCTTTGCTCCTTGATAAGCATTTCCATTAGCCATTCACTGGAAAGCCAACCAGCAGGCTGGGGCTCTGTGAGGCAAGTCTGCATGGTGATTTATAACTTGCAAAGAGCCGAAGAGCAAGTGGTAAAGGCTTTCAGGGCACTTAGGAATAAGCTTCTTTACACACACACACACACACACACACACACACACACACACACACACAAGTGCTACACGCACATTGCTGCAGGGTTGCTTCCAGCCACTTGCTTCCCAATCACCATGTGAATTTCACAGTGGCTTTTCCAAAAAAGAAAAAGAAAAAAAAAAAAAAAACCACAAGTGGCACAACTGCTTTGTGAAACATCTACTCCATAATTAATTAAGTAGGTGTATCTAAGGTGCCCGACCTGGAGAGCAGGGGAAACAACAGCCACAGATGCTTTGATACACCCTTCCATCTCCCAGGAAAAGAGGTTGACTGGGTGAGCAAACAGAGGGCAAGGAGGCACCACTGTTTGACAGGGAGACAGACAACCCCTACATAATAGGCCCTGGGAAATGGCAAACCAGCCACAGGCCTTGGGGGTGATGTAGGGTTTGGGGGCCTTCCAAGCTTTCATGTGTCAGAATGGTAACAAGCATTTGCTAATCACCCAGAACCTCCCTTTCAGTCATTCTTTTAGTCTGCTTCTTTTCTGATGGGCTCTCCTGTCACCCAAGCTTGTCTCTTAGGCTCAAGGGACCCTCTTGCCTCAGTCTCCCACGTGTGTCTGGGACTACGGGTGTGAACCACCATGCCTCGCTGTCGCTCTCGGTAATCCTAAAACAACAGGTGCAAATAACCCACGTTGTTCTAGGAAGAAGAGGAAGTAAAGGGCAGGTCTGGTGAGGGTGAGGGTGAGGGGTTGGGAGTGGGCACTCCTGCGCCCTGGATCTGAGGGGTGTGCTCAAGTGGAGCCTTTAAACTTCCAGCCTGCGTCTGCCCCCTGTGGGAATGAGGATTCCAGCGGTACTGCCGGCAACGTGTTAGGTGAGCCAGAAGTGACAGCAGGTGTACAGGAGTGAAAACACTGCTTATAGCTGTAAAACCAGAGCTTAAAGCCAGCGCGACTCCGGTTTCTACAATATCCTCCACAGTTTTATAGAGAAACAGTATAAAAAGCGCTAATCTTCACGGGCTGGGGTATATAGCTCAGCAGTAGAGCGCATGTGTGAGCCCTGTGTTTCATCCACAGCACTGAAGAAAAAAAAAGAAAATACTAAACCTCAAGACTGTTCTAATTCATTGGAATGTGTTTTTTACATAATTTCACTGGAGCCTTATTTTATTTAAAAAATCTAACCAAAATTAGCAGTGCAATATTTAAATATTTAGAGTGGTGTTTGTGAAATAGACTTTGAGGATTTTTTCCTAATGCAGTAAAAATGACCTTTAGCTCAGCATAAAATGACATTTAATAGTACACTCAAATTGAACAAGGAAGATACGCACAAAATAATGAACAGCTTAAAGCAATTTTATAATGAGGATCTTCATGGAACAGTATGGTTTGTTACATTAGGATTCTAATTAACCGTTCACATCACACATTCTTTTAAGGTAAAAAAAAAAAAAAGCACATGCATTATGGAGCACAAGATTACAGTCTTAGCCAGGCACTGTGGCACCTGCTTGTAAGCCTAGCACTCTGCGAGGCTGAGGCAGGAGGGTCACAGCCCAGCTTTGGCAACTTAGTGACTTGGCGAGACCTTATCTCAAAATAAAAAGAGATAGGTTTGCAGCTCAGTACAAAGGCCCTGGGTTCAATTCCCAATGTAGGGGAAAGAAAAGGAGGGAGGAAGGGAAGAAATGAGAGGAGAAAGGAAGAAAAGACAAAACAGCGAAGGAAGCCAGCCTTTCATTTGGAAACAGACCTCTCCTCATAAGGCTTGACGTAGGTAACGGGGCTGGGGGAGCATTCCTCGCAGGGCTGCCTAAGACTGCCAGCAATCTCTTTGCTCTCGTAAATTACACGCTTTCCTGACCTGGCAGTCGCCTTGCAATCCTCAATAACTTTAAAAATAAGTAAATGGTTTTAAACATTTAGCCTCAAATTGAAAGGAAAATACTAGCCTTAAAAATAGTTCTGTGCTTTTCAGTATCATTAATTAATGTCTATAGTTCCTCTCTCCTATAAGAGACTCATTTATAACTGATGAACTAGTGAATCTTGATATTAATGGAGCACTTTTATAAGAAGATATCCTATCAGTCACCGTAGGTTATAAAAAGAAAAGACATACACCCACTATCCTTGAAGAATTCATGATTTAATTGGAGAGACAGGATATGTGCATATAAAATATATGAAAAGATGAAGGTCTATAAATACTCAGTGCCAGACCTAGTGGGTAGGGTATTGCATGTTTTGAGAGTTTGGGGAGGACAGAGCTTGTTGCTTGCCGGGGTGACCAGAAAGACATCGGGTCTAAAGGGCTTCAGCTGGGCTACCGGAGGTCTGAATGCCCTTTGCCCTTCTATGCACACCCAACTCATCAGGATATACTAACCTCAGGTTTGGGCTGTGGGGTCAATGTAAATGTTCTAAAGCTTGGTGATGGGATTGAAGTTCTGGCCTTCCCAACAGTGCACAATGGGAACAGCTCTGTGCAGTCAATAACAAAACACAGAGGTCTGGCCAACAAGGAAACACTTCCTTTAAGGCCTAAGCAAAGAAAGATTTGCTTCACAGCCTGTGAGGAATCACACTGTGAATACACTTAACATACTCAAACTTCAGCTCTACATATTTGGCATCAAAACAAAGCAAAAATGCCACAGGTAGAAAAAGAATCACTTAGATCCTGTGGCCAGGTCCACCTCTCATCCCATCAAAAAAGCTAAGACCTTAAGAATGCGAATGAGATTCAAACATGCCTTCTGTTTGTTCTATTTCCTGTTTCTTAAAGTTGAGGCCTCCAGCTCCCTGAAACGTTACATGAGTGTTTAAAGATACTGTTAGTATTCCTTACGCATCACCCCTGACTACAAACCAAATCCTCCCTCTGGTACTCACCCGCCCCCCTAAAAAAAAGATCTGTTCCAGCACTGTATGTAAAACTGCAGTTTGGGATATACTGAGAGGTAGTCTCTGAATCACCCCTTTCTGAAATATTTCTCAAGGGAAATACTGACATGAAGATAGTTTTCCTTTACATATGCTGACTTCGCCTTCTGTGTGCTGACTCTTGCACCTATGTACAAAGATAAGGCAGACTTGCACTGTTTCCTGAGTGGATAATTTTCTTGTTTATACATAATAGCCGGTTCCTTGGTGGTAGAATACTGTCTCTGAATTTTGGTTCGAGGCACAGGCTTGTCCAGTACAATTTGGTATGCTGATGGGTATGTTCTATACTCTACTCTGTCCAATGTGGTGGCCACCAGCCCATGTGCCCACTCAGCATTTTAAATGTGAGTACTGTGACTGAGGAATTGAATTTCCCATTTTATTTCATTATATTTAAACTTTAAATGGCACACATGGCTTGTGACTGCCATATTTTCCAATCTAGGTATAGAATATAGATTAGGTTTAGTTTCCTCCGGACCCTCTAAGGATATCAGAGCAGCAGAAGTTCCTATGTGAACCTAAGCCATGTACACCCTTAAATTCAGAAAAGCCTGGGTACCTTGTAAAGGCTAGTAAAGGCCTGTTCATATAGGTATCCTGGGAAGGAAATCATCATAAGGAAGAAAGAGCCCTCAGGCAGTTGCTTTCAGGAACAGGTAAGCTTGAGCAGGAATTGGTGGCACCTAGCCTGATGGAGCCACACATGAAATTTGCAGCAGAGGCTACTCTCAACACCCACTTCTATGTGCGGCCCACTCCTCGGAGCACTGGAGGGTAAGGCAGCCTGGGCACAGGCAGCTCTCAGTACTCAGTCGCCTAGCCAGCACCTCCCAAGCATCTCCTAAGTGCTAAGTAGGGTGCTGGGTGCCGGGTGCTGGATCCTGGGTGCTGTGTGCTACTGCACTGCCTATCCAGGTTCTGTCTCCAGCAACCTCTGCACACCTGTCAGCAGTAACTCTGATGCTACTGCTGAGCATCAGGAGAACAGCTGTCCACTGGGGAATTGCAGGGACGATCAGGAGCATTTATTTTTATGACCAACACTTGCATTTATGTGTTCCTCTAAACCGTAAGTGGCAGTCTCCTTTCAACAGCCTTGGATTTACCTGGCACCGATCTTGAAAAAAAAATGTAATGCTTTTCTATATCTTCAAAGAAATGACCTATTGCAGAAACCATTGGGCAGCAAGAACTTTTACTGACCATTTTGTGGATAGAAGAGTATTTATCACTCCCCACCGAAGAAGCGAGGGAGTAAAATCCCTACTAGACATTTATTTATTCCCCAAGTCCCTCTGTAGATTCTCGCCCCTCTCGGACCCTCTCCTGGGTGGCTCTTAACTATCCCCCAATTCGCTGCCATATGCAGAGCTATTTGCCCTGTAAAAGCTCTCCAAGGGGACTTTTGAAAGCATTCATCCAGCAAGGCCCATTTTCTCCGTGGGAGAAAGCTTGCCCCAAAGAATAGGAAGATTTCTCTGTCATTTCACTAGTTAATTTCTTTAACACCCTGCTTCATTTCCCAAAGAACTCCAGGCAGCAAAACTTTGTAGCATCAAGACAGGTGAGAACAGAAGTGCCAGGTCCCTCCTGGTGCCTTCTCGTCTCAGGATTAAAGTTTAATGTCTCCTCTTCCACTGTTTCTAGTAATTTTTTCTTAAATAAGTTGCCTCGTTCCCTCTGCATGTCCTCTTGTCCATTCACTAGCTTGCTTACTGTGTTTCTCTCCTGCAAGATAATAATTTCCATCAGGGCAGCTACTGTACACATTTCGTTCACTAGACCCAGAATAAACACTGAATAAATGCTTGTTGAATGACTGAATGGTAGCCACTCGCAAAATTTGAGGCTTTTAAATTTAGAGCAATATGCCTTTATTATTTCACATGGTTTCTGTTGCTCAGGGATTTGAGAGCAGTTTAGCTGGTGCTTCTAACTCAGAATCTCTCAGAATCTCTCATGATAATACAGAGATGCTGTTCACTAGGGCTGCACCCACCTGAGATTTAATGGGGGCTAGAGGACCACTTCCACTGCGGCTCATTCCATGTGACCACATGGACTTCATAGCATTGCTGGAGTGTCTTCACAATATGGCAACCGGAGATTCTCCCAGAGAGATTAACCTAGCACTGGGTAAAGCAGAAGCTGAATGCCTTTTATGACCTACCCTCAGAAGTCACACCCTCGGAAGTCACACTCCAACAACCTCCCACTCTTTACCCAGGTCTACCCAGTGAGAGAGGGAACTACGTGAGAAAGTGTGAATACCAAAGCCAAGAGTGGTGGTGCCGGCCTATAATCCCAGCGCGCTGGGAGGCTGAGGCAGGAGGATCACAAACTCAAGGCCAACCTTGAGAAATTAGCAAATTAGTGAGACAGTGTCTCAAAATAAAAAAAAAAAATTTTAAAGGGTGGGGATTTAGTTCAGTGCAGAGGCCTAAGTTTAATCTTCAGTACGAAAAAGGAAGAAAAAGAAAAAAATGTGACCACCACGAGCCCCAGAGTCAAAGATCTTTGGAGCCCTCCTGGAGGCTGGCCAGCACGAGTGGTTGACTCAAACACACCCCTTGCATATTCTCAGCTTTATCTGTATGGTTCTAGAGGTCCTTGCCAAGGTGTTTGTGACTATTCTATTTCCCTAGTATAACTCCCATGTTGCTGTTTGGGAGTTTGGCATTCTCTGTAGAATGTCTTTCCTCTAAGTCTCACACATCCAGATCTTCAAAGCAAATTGTAACACAGACAATGTAAAGAAGCCAGAAATTTCTATTAGACCTATCATAGTTTTATGAAAAACTATGACAAAACCTTCTTAAAATTATAGACAGAGGGTAGAACATTGGTTTCTACTGGGAGCCCCAAATGACCATATTTGAAAAAAAATTTCAGTTTAATTTTTCAAATTAGAAAAAATATAAATACTACTGAGAAAATGTTTGAGTTTCTCTTATTCATTTTCAAGTCTGATGTTCTGTTGTCTTGAGGGAACTGAATGGGAAGACTAAGGTAGTGAAGTCCATTGCTGGGACAGATCAGAGATCACAGACCTAAAAGCCTACAGGGGCAAGCAGGCAACATAAAACGGTAAAATGCGCCAGATGGGCAGTTGCCACACAGATCTGTCCCTTGTTGCCATAAAAGAAAGTGAGGTATTTATTGCCAGACCTGTTATATTCTCTTATAAAATAAAAGCCAAAGCCTATTAAATATGGCAAGTAAGTCCAAGTGATTTTAACCATGTAGATCATTATGGGTCTGGATCTAGGCTACAAGCTACCATTTGCGACCTTTGCTATGGATTAAAGAGCAGATAGAAAGTAATCACACAACTGACTAGGTGCTGGCTGCTGCTGGAGGGAGGGGTTGCCTTCTGAGAGAGCTACTCGGTTCTAGGATCTTGAATTCTCTTTTCCACAGACATTCTCTGCATATCCCCAGGCGAGTGGAGGGAACCATGGTAAGAATGAGCAAGCAAGGCTGGTAACCCCGGAGACATAAAAGCTGAAAGAAATAACATACTAAAGCATCCGATGCCACCACTGGCCCCCCCTTTTGGCAAGACCACCTTCCAAAGTGGAATCCCTTCTGTGGGATAACAGGATACTAGGTTCTTACACAGCCAATGAGAAAAACAGTCTTTGATTTTCCTTCCTCCTCAGTAATAAAATTGTCTGGGACTCCTTATTTCACTGTCTCTGCAGTTGGGATGATGCCTTTGTATTTGCGATGTTTTCTCAGGGATGTCAGTGTCTCTGAGTGCAAAGCCAGAGAGACAAGAGCCTCCCAAAGACTGAGTTGCCGAAGAATTCATCACAGCCTCATTTAGAATAGGGGGAAAACTGGAAGCCACGTAAAAGAAGAGGGGAGCTTCAGTAAGTAAGTGATGGAATAACAGGCTGCTCTACAGAATATTATTCCCAGAGCATTGTAAAGAGAAAAGAAGAAAAGGAGGGAAGGAAGGACAGAAGGAAGGGAGGGAGGGAGGGAGGAAGGAAGGAAGGACAGAAGGAAGGAAGGGAGGGAGGGAGGAAGGAAGGAGGAAATAAGATAGTATATACAGTAAAAGCATCTTTTTAGGTAAGTATTCTACCACTGATATACATATGTCCATCCATGTATGTTTTGTTTCGAGGGTTTTCTTTCTTTCTTGGGTGTGGGGGCGGTACGTGCACACACAGTGCTGGGAGTAGAACTCAGAGGTTCACACATGCTAAGCCAGTGCTCTACCACTGAGCTCTAACCCTAGGCCAAATTTAGTTTTATAAAATTGCATGCAGAGCACACTTTCAGAGACAGTGGTGGGGTTGTGTGTGAATGTTGTCTTTCCTTTCAGTATTTCTAATTTGCTGCTGAAAATATGCATGCATTTAATCTGTTAACAAATATTTATTGAGTAACTTCCAGGTAGCAAGTGTGGTGCCAGGTCGATTCTGTGTGAGTGATGAGATTCCTGTCCCCTAGAACTTTTTAATCGATGGCTACCTGTGTAATTTTTTAAAATTATTTTTTAAATGTATTGCTTAGGTAACGTTCAGGCTACCAGCCAGATACAGTAGTTATATAAGAGGGTTTCAAATAGTTCTAGCCCACAAACTGTCCTAGTAGTGTGAAAAACCCGTTAATCTCCTGACTCTTAGCTTGACTTCAGTCTTACTTGCCATAGCAAATCAAGCAAAATCTTTGGAGCGGCAATAGGCAAAATGAGACCTGCTTTTAGAGGTGGCTAAACTTTTGTTAATATGAAAGGCAAATACTAATTATTCCAAAAACAAGAATACCTCTCGTGAATAGATATAGCAACTGGTTGAAGAGTCAAAGGTGACTGTGGTGGACTGACAACTGGTGGTCAATTTATAACCCCCAGCTGAACTGAGTAAGCTGGTGCTCTGTGTGGGAGACCCACCTGGGGACTGTTGCCGGCAGCATAAGATGCAGAACTGGAGAAGAAGTTAGACTGTTGGGAACTGAGAAAGGCTATTGGGAGCTGGTAGAAGCTGTTGGGAGCCTGTTGGAAGTGGAGAGAAGCTGTAAGGAGCTGTTGATTTTCTGGGAGGAGCGTGTCATGCTGGCTGTCCTGATGAGCTTGGCTGTTTTCATCCTCCAGGAAGCTCAGGACCTTGTTGCTGAGAATGGCCTCATTTCACTTTGGGGGAGCTCTGGTCCTCACTCTGAGCATCATTTCCTGGTTCCAGAGGTGAAGATGGTGCACTGTTCAGTCTCCTGGAGAAGCCTGTCACACTGGCTTTCCTGATGGGAACTCGGCTGTCCTGATCATCAGAGCCGAAGACCTCACTGTTGCTGAGGATGGCTGTGGTACTTCTCAGAGATCTGGTTCTTACTCTGAGCATTGCTTTCTGGCTCCAGTGCAGATCCCTCAGCCTGCAAGCACAGATCCTTCATTCCGCTGGTACAGACTTTCTAGCTTCCACCACTGACCTTTGGGCCTGCCCAGTACAGATCCATGAAACAGGCCTGCATGAGATGTTGTCATGGGCTCTACACCTCTAGCTGGACTCATGGGAGGCACTGTTATGGGCTCTAGGTCTTCATCTGGACGCATGCAGTGCATTGGCATGGGATCCAGGCCCTCATCTGGATTCCTTTGTGTTTAGTGTGTGGACAGATTTCCTGCACTCTCTTTCTGTATGATTCTTTGGGTGACTGTTATAAATAATCTTATAAAATATGTGTTCTGTATTGCACTGTTCTCCTTGCAGACACCCCAGACTACAACAGTGACTGCTGTTCAAGCCCTGCTGATAAGTCAGGTGGTTTTTTAAAAGAAAAAAAAACCATGAAGCTCCCTGTGCCACACTGTTCCGACACCAAAGAATGAGAGCAATAATATCTGCCTGCCCATGTTAAGGCCTGTATGTGAGGAAGAAAATATTTGTCCTGTCTACATGCATGAGGAGTCTGCCAGCTCATAATAAGCCTCTGAGCCTCTTCTTTCTTTTTTTTTTTTTTCTTTCTTTCTTTCTTTCTTTCTTTCTTTCCATCTGTCTCTTTGAGACAGGGTCTCGCTATGCAGTTCAGGTTGGCCTTGAGCCCACTTTGTAGCCCAGGCTAGTCCCAAACTCGTAAGGATCCTCCTGCCTCAGCCTCCCAAGTACTGGAATTACAGACATGTGCCACCACACCCAGCAAGCCTCTTCTTGAAAATATTTAAACTTTCTAAAAAATTTCATACATGCATATATTTTGGTGACATCCATCCCCCTTACAGTGACCCTCCTATGAGTCCTTCATCATCCTAATGTGGGCCTCACCAGCCATGTTTTCATCCCATGACACTGACTTCTTGGCCACAGCTATTGGGCCAGGAGAGAATAACCGCCTCAGGCAAGGACAATGACAGTTGCTCTCTTGGGATTTCAGAGTGGATACCAGGAGGGTCAGGTCGCATCTGACTGGCTGGTTTTTTGAAAGGAAGAAATGAAAAATTCTGGGAATGGCCATGTTTTCAGCTTTGTGTCACTTCAACAAAATACCTTAGACAAAATATTTATAAAGTGAAGAGAGGTTTTGCAAGTCCAAGGGCATGTTCTCCGCTGCATCAAATCATAATAGATAGCAATGGCACAAGCATGTGCAGGAGCAAGAGATTACACCTCCAACCAGGAACAGAGAGGACTGTGGGGGGCCAGGATTTTATAACAACTCTGTCTCTCCCACTTCCTTCCAGGGACACTAGGCCCCACCGCCCAAAGCTTCACCAGTTTCTGACAGTGCCGCCTCAGGTTTCAAGTCTTTCATCTCAGTGGACATTTGAATGCCCAAACCATATCAAACTTAAGCCACCATCTTTGGTAGAGGAAACTGGGCTAGAGAAGAACAGAGCAGCGTGCTGAGAGAGGCAAAACTGAAAGATAGATCATTTGGCTGCAGTGCCAGCTCGCAAGCCTGGGCCAACCTCAATTCCAGGAGGAGCCCACTGTGTTTTCATCAAAAATTCCCCACGTTTGCTTAATTTAGTCTCTATTTTCATAACTAAGCAGTTCTAATATCTTTGCTCACAAAGTGTTTGTGGAAATCAAATACACTAATATTATATGAGGCATTTGAGAACTCCTTTAGAAAAAAGGTCTCCTGATTTTGCATGTAGTGTAGGATCTCAGGATCTGGGTGGGGTAAGTTTTTATCCCAAATTTCAAACATTTCTGCTGATTTCAACCCATACTCACCCCACATTCAGAAGGACATCCTATCATTTGCAACACCATGAATAGACGGGGAGGAAATATCCAGAAATGCCTGAGTAAAGTGACCTGGACATAGAATGAAAAATGCTGCATGAGCAGGGCGTGATGGTGCCTGCCTATAATCCCAGCACTCGGGAGGCTGAGGCAGGAGGTTCATTGTGAGTTCAAGACTAGCCTGGGCTACAAAGTGAGCTCAAGGCCAGCCTGAGCTGCATAGCAAAACCCTCAAAGAGATAAAAAAAAAAAAAAAAAAAAAAAAAAGCTGCATGACCTCACTTGTATGTGGGCTCTTTAAAAAGCTAAATGCATAAAAACTGAGAGTTGGATGTTATGGGGTAGAGAATAGGGAGATGTACATCAAAGGGTATGAAGTGGCAATCATTTAGGGTAAGTCTGCAGACCTAAGGTATAGCCTGAGGACTCTAGCTGATAATATGACATCACATAACTGAAATTTGCTAAGCCAGTAGATTTTATGTACTCTTAACACACACACACACACACACACACACCACATATTCACACACACACACACCATTATGTGAGGTGATGACCATGTTAATTTGCTATAGTCATTATTTCTCTGGAAAAATGAATATCAAAAGGTCACATTGTATTCCTTAAATATATATTTTTAAATAAATACATAAAATAAAAGTACACGTTGCATCCAATGCCTGGGCTTTCCAGGATCCGTGGCACAAAGTAACTTGATACTTGAATTTTGTATGGCTACAGTGACGTGGCCAGTATAACAAACAAATGCCCACTTTTTAGAGATGTAACTCAGTGTCTAGCACATGTCGAAGTCCAGTAATGTTGGCAGGGAAGCTCTGCTCAACCCTGTTATCTGGGAAGCCAGCTTTGTTCTTTCTAGGGTCTCAGGGTCCTCCCTGGATCCTCTACACTCAGTCTACAGATAAAGGTAGAACATGTGAGTACACACCGGTCTCCTCGGAGGTTCCTGGGGGATCAGGCCCGAAAGTGGCACCCTTATTTCTGCCACATTCCACCATTCAGACTTAGTCACAGGCCCACCCATCTCAGAGACGCTCAGTAGGGTCCGTATATACCAAAGGGAAAGTGGCTTTGGTGAACACAGAATTGCCTTGACTCCATTTTCCTGCTTTTCCTGCACAGCCATCACTTAGCCAATAACCAGTAACCAGCAACCAGTAATACAGGGACCAGCAACAGCCCGAGGGGCAAACAGCCCTGGGACTGCTTTTGTAAGTGAAGTTTTATCGAGACAGAGCCACACGCAAGTGCCATCCTTACTGCCTCGCATGCTGTCATGGCACATTTGAAGTTTTGCCACAGTCACTGTAATCCACAAATCCTAGATTGTTTACTATCTGTAACTTGCAGGAAAAAGAAAGCATTGCCAATTCCAGCACACATCCATCAGCTTTCTAAATTCCCGTAGCGTGTGATCTCCCTTTAATGTGTCTTTTCTTCTCTAGGTTTTTTTCCTGTGTGGGTCGCCATGCTGCTCTGGCTAAGCCACGGGCTGACACAACCTTTAGAGAGAAGGGTTCCAGTCTGCTAAGGAGCAGCTCTGTCACTTGCTGATCCCCGAGGTTCATTTGGGGCTTTGGGTCATTTGTGTAACATTTTGTAACATTTCTGTAACATTGCTGCAATTTGTAATGCCATTTGTCAAAGATGTTCTTTTTTAATTTAATTGCTTTCTCTTGTTCGACCTCCAAATGAAGTTTTCAAATTGACCTGGAAGCGCTATATATGTTTTCAACCTACGGAACAAAGAGAAAACAATTCAAATGTAGACAACTAAAGGATCCAAAATAGGGTGATGTGGAGAGCAAACCTTGGGCGCTGAGATGAGAAACACTGTGGCACCTCTGCCCTCCAACAGCTGTCTTCGTCACTGGGGAAAAATAAAGATTAACTGCAAAATACAATGTATTACATGAATTGCACTATCTTTAGAAATTCAGAGATTACTTGTAACTTACATTTTTTTAAAACAATGACTGTAGGTTGCTTCACTGTTGCCCTCTATTTTATATCTTGTAAAATACTGTAACATTTGCTATATGGTTAGGATTTCCTAAATTCTTAGAAAAGAGGGAGGAAAGAAGGCAAGAAGGGAGGAAGAAAGGAAAGAGGGAGAATTAGGGGGAGGGGGAAGGAGGGAGGGAGGGAAGGAAGGGAGGGACAGAGCGAGGAAGATTTTAAGACTTCAGAAGAGTCTACATCTCCTCTCAGATGGCCTCTTCTCACCTGGGGTTCCTATGAGTCACAATGCCACCATCCAATTCCCAGCGGCTCTGCCAAGTGATCCTTCTGTGGTGTTTTTGAGCACATAGGTTTGGTTTCTAGAAGAACTGACACCTCCCAGCCCCTCCCAGTGCTTAGAAAGTGAGTTTCCAACCTAGGATTCACCGACTTTGGCCAGAGCCCAGCGGGTTGGCAGATATGCCTGCAAAGAGCTGGCACCTCTGGCAGGGGTGCTTGCCACGCACCCACGCAGTCAGGTGGTGAGGCAGTGTGGACGCTGCCCTCCCAAGCCGCAGGGGGACGCTGGGGTTAGGGCTGGAATTCTGCAGGTTCCTCTTCTGGGCCCCGCCTGAAAGAGCAGCTGTCTGTGAAGCACAAGAAAAGGTTTTGCTTCAGCCTCCTCAAGCCTTTTTCACTAACCTCACTTTTCTGTGGACCCTTGAATTTCTTGAAGACCTGCTGAGACAGGGAAAGCTCTGGCCCTGCACCCTCACTTTAAAGAGTCCTGCTAAAACCTAAGCTCTTGCAAACAAGGTGCTTTGTCTTCCTCGCTGAGAGGTGCTAGATCAGTTATCAGCCCTTGGGGGCACTCAGCAAATACCAAAGAAATGGTTCTTGGGTAGGTTGTTTGTCTTGATGCACCGGGGCCTGCTCTTTGCCTCCAGGTGTTCTTCTAGAATGTACCCTTCTACATTATTACCTCTTAGACAAAAATTTTCTATTGAGGTAGGGTTTATGAACAGAAAAATTAACAGGTATTTCTTACTACACTTTGATGAACTTTGACAAATGTAACTCCTGTGCAACCAACACCCCAGTCAAGAGTTATGACATTTCCATTACCTCAAGAAAGAAACTAATTGTTAGTAGTCAGCGTGGGGTCCTGCATCACTTTATTCATTCCACTCCAATATTCTTACTTCATTTTATCCAAGTATAAGGACTCGTGTCTGCCTTCACCTATCAAAGTACAAACTCATTGAAGTTGGAGATGCCATGGCCTGCGATGGCCTCTATAGAGCCACATAACTAATAAAGATTGAAATGTCCACACCTGCACACTGTATTCAAATATGCACTGAGGGCATGTGACCTGCTTTCAAGTGCCATGCTACACACACAAGCCTAGACAGGAAGTCCTGGGTGGAAGATCAGCTCCTTGAGCTAAAGAAAGGACAGGACAGAGTGTAAGAAGAACCAGACAATGGGGACACAGAGACCCCGCATTTTGCCTCAGGTCAAATCTACTATTCTCACAAAAAATTCCTTTCCTACTCATTCAATGAGTGATTAACATGTTTCATCTCCACACAAACCCGTACTCCAGGTTTGAGAATTATCACAGTGCCTTGCACTTAGTAGATGTTCAGCAAATGATTCTTGGATAGAATTTATTGGGCATCTATCTTATCTTACAATATGGCATTTTTTACTCAATCAACTGTTACTCGAAGGAAATGAACTAAATTTTAGGGCCAGCCAGTAGTTTCCTGGTGAAGAGCACAGACTCTGGAATAAGATTAAGCAGGTTCAAAAGCCACAGTTAGATTTGTGCCTGGGTGCACAATAGTTAACCCCTGTGTTCTTCAGTACAGTATCTTCATCTGTAAAGCAGGGCTGACATGAGGGACAAGTGTCTTGTGAGGATTAACCAAGATGATGAGCTCGCAGAGCTTAGCGCATTCTTGGCATCTGCAGTTGACCTCCATGGATCCAACCAACCAAGAATCAAGAGTTGGAGGGAAACATTATACCTGTACTGACCATGCAAACTTTTCTCTTGTTATTATACCCTAAACAAAACAGGATTCCCCTGCAGACACCAAGGAATGACTATACCAAGTAATCAGTAAGGTCAGGAATCATTACTGATGACTCGGAGTAGAACAAGCCTTCCAAGAATGCAACCAGCTGAAGGAGCTGAGCAAGAACATGGGATCCACTCTGGAGCTAAGCTACAATATCAGGAAGCTTTGGCCTCCACAAGTCATATATTGTCCCAGCAGGCAGGGAGCCGTGGGGAATCTAGTAGGAGATAGAAGAACATTCTAAGGAGAAGAGACAAAAAAACTTTGGAATTCAATGGCCATAGGAATTGAAATATACCCTTGGAAAAATTTTTAAAGTAGGATGGAAAGAAAAGCTAGGTGACATCTCTCAGAAATGAGAAGGCAAAAATTCTGTCTTTACGCCTCATACATCCAATTCATTTTCTGTCTTAAAATAAGGCTACTACTACACACCAGGTAAGTGCTTACTGTTGGGTGTAGAAATGCATCACCCAGGAGGAAAGTATTGTGGCAATTAATAAGGAATAATGAAAATACAAAAGGGAGGAAAAAGAATTTGTGAGATAAGATCGTGGTGGTGGTTCCTGCTAAAAATGTGATTCCTGACTCTATGAATTGGATTTTTATTAAAGTATAATCTCAAGATGACCAGCGTGAGAGCTGGAATTTACAAACCTGAACCAGGGCTGGATCCCTGGATGAGAGTGGCACAGGGAGGAAGAGGGACAGGTCTTGGGTGAGAAACTGGTTCCAAGTCTCTTTCATTTTTTTCTTTTCAGGCCACATCTTCAATATCCTGATTAACATTTATCCATCTCCAAGGCCCCTTTTGGAAGGACTCCATCCAGTGAAAAAGTACTTGATCTTTGAAAAATCTAGTCTTTAAAGGATTAGACCTATGCCTGTCCCTTGTGTGATAGCCTAAAGATGCTTCTCTCAGCAGCTCAGTTACAAGCCACATAGCACCAAACAGCATTTCAGGAAAAGTACTTTTCCCCATCTCTGAAATGAGACCTGTACCTTACCTATTCTCTGTTGTGGTTTCTCTTGTTCTCTGGATAAGAACTTTGTCTTGCTGTCTTGTCCTGCCACCTTGGTAAAGGAATCATTTATGTCTGCAAACTGCGCCTCTGCACTCCATTGTGTGTCTGTTTCTGCAACAAGGCACGCCAAGGCTGGAGGTCCCTGCCTCTTGGGGTAGAGGCCCAGGGGACTTTCCTTGGGCCCTGAAGTTCCTAGTCACCTTCCTCCACTGGGATGGGCAGCCCTTTTCAATAAACAAAGCCTGCCGGGCTCCTGTGGGAGCAGGTACACTGTGCTCTCCCTGGCACACTCAGCCTTTGGGTAGCACAGAAGCAGTGTGACTTGGGGAATGAAGAAGGGATTCCTTCCCAGGGGACTTGTTGGGCTGGCAGCAGGTCTGCTTAGAAATTTACCTGTTGGCACAGAGCGAAAAGAACAGACTAATCTGGTGAAAGGTGTACAATCAAATAGGTCAGCCCTCTCCACGTGAAGGCCTGATGTTGGAGTGAGTGCTGTATGCCCCAGCAGGGCCTATTATGGGATAAAATCAATTACCTGCCCCCCAGGGGACCACATGCTGCCGTGGAATGACTGCACTCCCCTTGTGTTGCCGCTCTACCACTTTCCAGATGAGTAAGCCCAAGCAAGCTATGTCAGCTGCTAGGCTTCAGTGTTCCTGTCTGTAGAACAGGACTGATAAAACCAGCCTTAGAGGGTCTGAGGGAATGATTAAAGGACACCCAGCATGGAATGTGGCCTGCAAAGTTCTGGGCACATAGTAGTTCCTCTAACAGATTTCCCTTCTTTGTACCTTTTTTCTTGTGGCTTTTTATGGAAAGTAGGAAGAAATAAAAAGAATAACTCAGGAAGGGAGGACTGGAGGGAAAAGTCTGAGGAAAGCCTAGGATGTTCAGAAACCAAAACAATGTATTTTGTGTTCTTGTAGGTGCTGTATAACAAATCACCCCAGAGTTTAGCAATTTAAAGAAGCACAGTTGCTATTTTACACTTTCTGTGGGTTGGGAATTGAAGCAAGCACTTAATTGGCTCATCTTCAGGATCTCTTAGAAGACTGTAGCCAACATAACAGCCAGGGCTGCCTTCATCTCCAAGCTCGGATGAAGAAGGATCCAATCCCAAGATTCCTCCACGGCTGCCGACAGGATTCAGTTCCTTGTGGAATATTTAATTGAGGGCCTCAGTTCCTTGCTGGCTATTGGCCAGAGAAACCCTCTGTTCCTCGTTGTCTGGGCCTTTCCAGAGAGCAACTTGTAACATGGGAGCTGCCTTTATCAGAGTGTGCAGAAGGAAGAAAAAGACTTCCATAAAAAGGATCTCAGAAGTGATGCCATCATGTTCCCCACATTCTATCCATTAGAAGTGAGTTGCTATGTCTAGCTCACACTCTAAGGGAAGAGAATACATGACAACCTAGATACCAAGAGGCAGTAGTTGCTGGGGACAATCTTGGAAGGCTGACTACCTCACTGTCCTTTCTGAGAAGGATCATTCTTCCTCAGAAAAGTCACATGAGATTCTGGTGGGACTACCCCGCATGATACCCGCCACCCACCTCATTCCCACGCTGGGATGACATGACACCTAGATCTGCTGAATCATCCCTCAAGTCGTGTTGGCACAGTCAACGGCTGCAGAAGTATCCATGCACCCCAAGCCTGCAGGTACGCTACTTCAACAAGAAAATTTTATGTAGATATACTGAAACAGGAGGAAAAAAGTTCTCGCTTTCATCTGAAATCACTAAAATGAAATGATGTAAACCTGGGCACCTTGTGGCCACATTATCTACCCACCATGTAAAGGAATTCTAACTGCATTAAGAACAATTGAGGCCATTACCTTCAGAAGCAGAGATAAAAAAAAAAAAAGAGATTAATGGAGAGCACAAATAGCAACTAGCAATATTTTTTTAAATCCCAGAGAGACATCCTCCAAAAGCTAACAAACATACCTCCCTCTTTCACTTGAAATAATTTAAATTAAGTTCTGTCATTGCCAGCATTAGGACTGTTGATTAATTAAGCCAGTTTTTGTATCTGTAAAAACCAAGGTGCTAAACCAAATGATCTCCATTTTTTTTTTCCATATTGCAGGTTCTAAGGTGTTGTAGTTTGGGTTTGCAAGGGGAAACAACACAGGACACATAATTAATAGAATTATTTTATGATAGTCACCCAAAGAGTCATATACAAAAAGAGAATAGAAAATCTGTCTACACCCTAAAGACCAAAGAATCCAGCTGAGAGCCTGAATGTCCTTCATGAGACCAGCTGAAGACCTAGAGCCCACAACAGTGCCCCCCACGAGTCCAACTGGAGGCCAAGAGTCCACGACAATGTCTCATGAAGGACTGTTTCAGGGATCTGTGCTTGGAAGGCCCAAAGGTCAGTGGGCAAATCTAGAAAGTCTGCACTAGCAGGATGAAGGATCTGTGCTAGCAGGCTGAGGGATCTGTACTGGAATGAGGAAGCGATGCCCAGAGTAAGAACCAGAGCTCCCCTGAAAACTACCACAGCCATTCTCAGCAACAGTGAGGTCCTGAGTTCCTCCAACAGTGAGAACAGCCGAGTTTTCATCAGGAGAGCCAACGCAACAAGCTTCTCCAGGAGACTGAGCACTGTACCATCTTCCCCTCCAGAGCCAGGAAGAGATGCTCAAAATGAGGACCAGAGCTCCCCCAAGGTGAACTGTAGCCATTCTCAGCGACAGTAAGGTCCCAAGCTCCTTCAACAATGAGAACAGCCAAGTTCTCAGGAGGAAAGCCAGCATGACAAGCTCCTCCAGGAGAACCAAGAACCACCTAACAGCTTCCAACAGCCTCTCTTCTTCTCCAGTCCTCCTTTATATCCTGCTGGCAACAATCCTCAGATGGGCGTCTCACACTCAGCACCATGCTGGTTCAGTTCAGCTAGGTGTTACAAGCTGACCACCAGTTCTCAATTCACCACATAAGGTTCTTACTTAAAATGTCTGATTATTTATTAAGAAGTGGATTTTTCCCAAAGTGAAGACAGCAGAAGCAGCAGCCTGAAGGAAGAGAAAGGCAGAAGAAGGACACAGCCTCACTTCTGGGTCCAATGGGGGCCAAGGACTAACTCTTCCTCATTTATTACTTAGACGAGGCTTCCAGTTTTAACTCGGGACTGTAAAGATGCTACCAAAAAAGGATTCAGGCCTCCAACTATCCCAGGTAAGGCCCAAACATATGTTTCGTTCATATATTGTTGGAGCACCATAATACAGGTGTCAAGGGCATAGGTTTTAGAGGCGGCAGCCCTGTAATCAATGATTATTATTATAATAAGGCCTAACGTTTATTGTATGTGTGGTAATTGCTCAAAACCCTGCCTCCTCACTTACTAGTTGCGTGACCTTAGGGAAGCGACTTAGCCTCTGTAGCCTTTGCTTCCTCATCTGTAAAAGGGGATAATGACCTTTTTTGCAGGGCTGTTGTGATCATCAAATGAGTCAATACAGTAAAGTGCCAAGCAGAGTACCTGGTACGTGCGGTTTTTAAATTGTTCCTCCTTGCCTTTCACACCCAGCTCAAACAGCAGCTGTTCCACAAACCTTTCCCAGCTGCCCTCTGCCTTCTTGTCCCCTATGGCACTTTACTCCTGCCTCCTAGCTTTCTGCCCGGTGGCCCAGTATTCCATGTGCTTGTGCATATCCATCACCACACTTTATCTCTACATTCTCGAAGCCCTGTCAATGCTAAACTCACAATAGGAGCTCAGCAAATCCAAGTGGATTGAGCAAACCTTCTCTCAAGGAAAGGAACAAGGCAGCGTGATCAGGACACGCCACACCTCCTGGTTTCACCGCCGTGGTTGGGCATGAGGGATTTCTGTCAGGCGAAACTCTGATGTGAGATTGTAGTAAAGCTGCTGCTCAGATGAAACCACCAATTGCTCAAGCTAAAAGCAACAATTCCTCACCACCAGCAGACCAACCCATCAACAACCAGCTGCGGAGCCCTGTGCTAACGGGTGCGGTGCTGCTGGTTTGGATGCTGACCAGAGACAGTAAATATGACGGTTGCCCTGGTGTGTAAACAGAAAACCAGCCCCTCCCACCTCACCCCTGAGACACTGCAGTCTCAGCATCAGGGACACAAGTGGCTACTTGTCAGATCATGTCAAATGAAACAGCAAGAGCCTATAACCCCCCTGACAAATGCACATATCAAGGACAAAATCACAGTAACTAAAGCTTTTTAAGAAACTAAGCAGGGGTTGGTGTAGAGCACAGTGGTACAGCACCTGCCTAACATGTATGAGGCTCTGGGTTCAATCCCCAACCCTGAGAAAAAATAACCCTAAACAGCACCTTTTTCTAAGGTGAGTATTAGGCAAGGGCCTGCATTTAAAAAGGAAGCCTCCTCACTTCCCAAACCACATTCTTTTCACCAGCTAGAGGCTGGGAAGGGCTAGAAGGTCCATTGGAAGTACTCAGCTCACACAGAAAGGATCTCTAGGGGTCAGTCTGCTAACCTGTATGGATTGGCCACATGATACCTTATTTCATATTGGTATAAATATTAGTCAAGTCGTCAAAAATGCTTTTGGAGTCTATACAAAGAATGAGAAAGAAAAGATGCATATCGGAAGCTGAGTGGAATTCAACTCTAGGACATGGCAGGATTTATAGGGTTATAGTGGGTGATCTCTCAAATGGCTGGAATTCAAACAAACAAAAACCACCTTCTTACCTCATCCTTCTTCCACATCTTTTTTTCTACTCATTAATTCACTCACTCATTCATTTATGCATACCTGCCTTGACCCTAGTGGCGGTGCAGCTTAATACCCCACCGGCACTGGGGAGGTATCAGTGGCTTTTAACCAGGGCAACTCCATAATGAGATACAGTTTTTAAACTATCTGGAATCAGTGGAATGGAATTAAAGAAAACAGGCTTAAAGAAAACAGGCTGGTACTCATCTAGATGAATTCTGAGTAGACCTCATGGAGAAGAAAGAATGGAGATTATCAAAAACAGTGAATGAACAGGATTTCTCGATTGACTAAACTATGGGTCATAGTGAAAGAATGAAAAATAACAAGAAAGTTTTGTGTTCAGATGATTTTGTGAATGATAATAATACTAAGGCACATTATAATACAGCCAGAGAATCAGTTTGGAAAAGCAGTGATAAAACACCTGGGAATTGTTCTGGTGAAAAGAGCCACATATAATGATGCTAAGATTTCATTTATGTATCTGGTTACCAGGATGGGTGACAGGATATGTGGGTAAGGAGGGTCAGCTATGCTCCAGTGGTCCACTGTGGATTCATTCCCAGCCGCATCACTTGAAGTTATCTGTCCCATATAGCCATAGCTTGTAGCACTAGAAGAATTTTGAGAGAGTGTGAGAATGAACCAGTACATGCCCAGGGCTACTCTTAGAGACTCAACCGGAAGTTAGAGACCCAACTAATAACTCTTACTTATACAGGACCCATGGCTTTCACATCTTGTAAATATTTGGAGGCTGTTTGGAAATCTGGTAGTAGTGGACAACTGAGTATGTGAGGGTAGATGACCTGACTGCTAGGGTGAGTGTTCTTGGGCCCTTCCTTGAATATTCTGATCATAGTTTACGGGATGGAGTGGGGAGAGGAATCCTCCTTTCTAATCAGTATAGTCTTCTCTCACCTTCTGCCTTGCTAAGAACCTCTGAACCACCTTCATGTCCCCAGAATGCCTTCCTCTTCCACACTGGGCAGAATTATTAACCAGGTAGCTACCGAATGGGAGAGTTGTTATCCTTTGGAACAATCTACTTTGGACTTGGTAGTCTGTCTGATTACTTCACAAACAGACTTTTGTTTACCTTGGGAACTTTTTGTGCATTGCTCATTCTCATTTCATTTCAAATGGCTTAACACACCTAGCAATATAGAAGTTTGTTGTTGGTGGTGATGGTAGTGGTGAATTTGTTCATTTGCTTAGTAAGAGCAGGACAGCACATGCCTTCCTGAGGCTAAGGTGCAAAGCTGGAGGCTCCCCCTGCTGTCTGGCTTTTGCTCCTGCAGCCTCTACCTGTCCCAGTGTTTCAGCCCTTGTGAAGTCATTGTTTCACAGGGAAGAAAGGACCAACCAGCTTTAAGAGAGTCTTATTTCAGAACTAACAATCAGTGTGCATGTTAGACCCACCATTAGAGCTCTTCCCATTCCTTCCTGCCTCTTTTGCTACATGTTGGACAGTTATCCAAACTCTAATAGGCCCACCACTCAGCCAAGGACTAACGCTGGAGACACTGACGAGTGACGCGCACTCGGAGGCCACCACGACACAATGAGAGGCTGCTGTAACAGGGCTGTCCTCCTTCAGGTAGCAAAGCCAGGGTGGGGTCTCAAACTAAAGGAGCATCCAGCCAAGGACCCCAGATCCGGGTCCCTCAAGAAATGGGAGTATTTTCCCAGAAGTTCACTGCACAGTGTCAATGTCCTTTCTCTGAGCTGAGAGAGAAGCAGGCTGACCTCTGCAGGCAGGAAAGAAACGTGGCTCTTGGAGGCTGCCACTCGCTGACCCTGCTTCACCCAGATAAGCCATCACTCAGGTTTTGCTCTGCTAGGCTGAGACAGCTCAGCCTGTGGCCCCCCACATTCAAGCAGCAGCATCACTTGAGAACTTCATTAAGAGAGGCAAATTCTCAGAACCTCTGGGGTGTGCCCTGCAGTCTATACTTTTACAAGCATGCAGGAGTCTGAGGAACCTCAAGTTTAGGGATCATCCTTGCAGAAAGAACCTAGGGGCAGCCCCGGAGCCTTATTGGACAGCTGATACTTGGCCTCTTCTGCTTCAGTCAGCCTCAAGCCACAGCATTTCAGAGGTAATGATTCCTCTTCTTGGTATAAAGGAAAACATTGAAAATACCCCTTACATACCCAGAGGAAAAGGATGCCAGTAGAAGGGACCCTCTTGAGGTCCTCAGAGATGCCCACTCTGGTTTTCTGGGCTCTGCAAAACTATTCAGCTCCAGGCCTGACTTTTCCAGGGCTCCAACTGGGTCACTGTAGGGTTCTGAGCCCATTACTCAGGTGCTCTATGTCCTGGCCAAGTCCTCCTCTCCTTGGGGTGATGTTGCATCCAGCTTTCTCTTTCCTGCTCACAATTATTTCTGGGAGATGGGACAAGAAGAGCCCAGCTGTGGAACAATCACAACAGGGTTTGATTTTTAAAATCAACTTCTAGGTAGTAATGGACAAGTGAGTATATGGGAGTAGATGACCTGAGTGCTAGCCTGAGTGTTCTTGGGCTCGTCCCTGAATATCCTGACCATAGTTTATGGGATGAAGTGGGGAGAGGAATCCTCCTTTCCCATCAGTCTAGTCTTCTCTCACCTTCTGCCTTGCTCACAATCAATCACAGAGATAGGAAGTCACTGAAAAAACAGGAAACAGTCGAGGATGAAACACATCCCTCAGCCTAGTCATATGTCATGATGTCTTTCAGATATTCACTGCACTGGTCTTGTTAGTAGGCTGCAGTGAAGGGAATGGGCTGCCTCCCCCTACCCCAATATTCATAAGTGCTGGTTTTCTAGATGGGAGACAGGAGAAGGAGAAAATGAGAAAAAATAGCACCTTTATTGATATTAGTATTGTTGTGAACATCATCAGAGGACTGGGTCCCTTGGGGAGATTTACTTTGAAGGTACAGCTTTCTTTCAAAGAACAGATAAATGAGGGGCTCACAGCACAAGGACTGTCCACAGAGCTGCACCATGGGGTGCTGACTTAGCAACAGAAAGTCTGCACCCCTCCATGTATTGTTTCTACAGTGTTCCATTCTTTGGTTTCAAAGCACCACCAAATACATTCCCCATCCTTTCCTTAGCCAGTGGGCAGGGATGGGAAAGCCATGCCTCCTTCCCAACTGTGGGGAAGTCCACTCTCCAGGAGGCCCTAATCCAACGCTACAGCTGGGATGGAGCGGGGATGCGTTAGGGAGATGGTCCCTAATAGATGGAGTGGCCTTTTCATCCTCCCCTCTGGAGACTAGGCCTGTGCAGGCTTGCCCGTCTCAGAGGTGCTTCCGTGGGTGTTGGTGTCAGGGTTGGACATGAGACAGGAGATAAAAGAGGAGGAAGAGAGGATCTTGAAGCTGCTGTGAAAAGGGGAGCAAAAAGAGTGCTCATCACACACACACACACACACACACACACATGCTCAGAACTACTTCTGTTTAGTTTTCTGATGATCCCAAACTAGTGGTAAACTCTGCTATTTCTTGGCCTTACAAGGAGTAGAAAGCTAGTGTTTCTAGAAGATTAACTCTTTTCCTGGCCTATATGAAAGGTTGATTTTACTGAAGACATTACATTAGATATCCCAGAAGTAGGGAGTGTGTAGGGAAAGGATGGAGGTTGAGCTGAAGTGAAGAGGAAGATTTACAGGTTCACTGACAAGGAGACCCATGCTTTGGGCTCTCCTGGTATCCCAGGGGATTGGCAGAGCCTCTGGAGGAGTGTCGAAGATATGCCTAGGTATGTTGGATCTGGGTGTCCCACAAAGATAGGGCAGTGGTGTAAAGAACCAGATGTCTTGAGCTCAATCCCAAGCTCTGCCACTTGCTGGCTATGTGACATGGGATAGTTACCTTAATTGCCTCGGTTTCTTGATCTGGAAAATAATTATTTGTTCACTTCACAAATATTTACTGAGGGCCAGGGATATAGCTCAGCAGCATAAGCACTTGTCTGGCAAGCCTGAGATCATGATTTCGATTCCAGGTACCAAAAAAATGTTTATTGAACTGTATATGTACTATTCTAGGTGTTGAGAAATAGAAGTAAACAAACAAAAAGATATTCTATCCTGTAAAACATATTCTAATGAGGCCAGGCAGACAGAAACCATGGAATCCTATGGTTGCTATGCAGACTACTGAGCCATAAATACTTATAAGTAAGTAAATCATACTGCATAACATAGAACGTTAGATGATACATATGGTGAGAATAAAAGGTGAGGTATAGATAAAGGTGTTCAAAATAGGCTGCATAGAAAAGGTAATATCTGAGCAGATTTGAAGGAGATGAGGAGCAACTGTCAATTATTAGGGAAAGGAATATTCCAGATCAAAGAATACTGTCTCCTACAAAACTATGTTAAGCACTACCAAGTCCCCTGATAACATTTCATAAATGTTAATTATTATTATTTTCATCCCCTACGGTGACCCAACTACCATGTGGATTCAGGAAATTATTACATCCACAGTAACTAGCTTGCCCTGACATGGAGAGACCCTCCAAACTTTTGGCAGGGCCTTTATGACTCTCAGATGAAGGATGAGTCCTTAACAGTGACGGAGATTAAATTTTCCTCCAGCCCTGCCAAATAGGGATTTAGATCCAGATAGATTCTTCTATAATTTAAAGAAAATAAAGAAATTCTTGTAAATAAAGTAATATTTGTGGAGTGATCTGAGTTGATAAAGGGTGACTCCTGCCCAGACCTGAGAAAAGTCAAAGGCAGAGAAGGAAAGACATGCTAGTGTCCTGGAATGCAAGATCTAAAGGTCTTCATGCTACAGATTGATATGACTCTAGCAAGGCCAGGAATAAATAGTGGGACAGACAGATGGAAAGCAAGAGGCATTGGAGTCAGTGAGGAAAATGTGCCACCAAGGATGGTGTTGGAGGATGTATTCAAAGTTACTAGACAGGAAATACAATGTCTCTGATAACGGGGGCAAAATCAACCAACCCCAAACCAGGTGTGAGCAGCAGGCACCATAGGTCAGAGCACTGGTGCATGGGGCAGGGAGTGCCATGCAGCTCCGAGGAACCAGCTTCACAGTCGATGTGTATAGTCTGCATAGACCAGGGCTTTAAATATGTTAGAATCCCCAAATGCTAAAATCGTAGAAAAGACTTCAGAGCTCATTGAACCTGAGCCAGTCCTTTTTATTAGTGGGGTAACCGAGACTCGAAAATGTGAAACACTTCGTCCAGTGTCTCATTCTACTGATTAGAGCTCCTTCTTCACATCGATGGAAACTCAATTCAAACCAACTTAATAAACACCAGGTGATATCTTGTGACTCACAATGTGAAGATTGAGACTGATTTGTAAGCCAGCACTGAGACAGATCACTGGATGTGAACAAATCCAGGATTTACAGCAGAAGCAAGGTGAAAAGTAAACCACGGTCTCTATATTCTGTGAGGACATGGGCAGGCAGGCTCCTCCCTGGAACTAACGATGCTTTTCTTAATGCCCATTGTAGTCCATCACTCAGAACAAAATAAATCATGTCTTTGTGGGAGGAAAGACACAGCTTGTAATTTTAAACGCACTTTTTACCAAGGACTACTCAGTAAGTGCCTAAAACAGAAGTTGATGGTACATGAGATGAATCAAATCTCCAAATGTGCATTGTCTGACCCTCACAGTGGGATATTTCTTAAATTCATTTACATCACAAATATGCCAGATGCTTGGTGTATAACTGCACACAAAGTGGGGTCAGGGATCCTTTCCCTCATATACTTTGATTACAGTAGTAGGCAGGAGGTGGGTCCATCAATAAGCCTGAAAGTCTATTGGCTTAAATGCTGATAAACACTATGGAGAAAAAAAATGGAAGGGGGAGAGTATAAGGTAAGAACAAGGAGGTGTTAAAATTGTAAAGAGGTTAGTCAGGAAGGAGTCACCGAGAAGGTGACATTTGGGCAAAGACCTGAAGACAGCCCGGTATGGTGGCACATGCCTAAACCCAGCACTTGCGAGGCTGAGGAAAGAGGGTTGATGCAAATCTGAGGCCAGCCTGGCTACAAAGTGAGCTTAAGGCCTGCCTGAACTGCATAATGAGACCCTAACTCAAAAAGGCCAAAAACCAAACAAAACCACAAAAAACAACAACAAACCTGAAGAGAACAAGCAGGAATTGGAGCTGAGTGGAAAAGAACATTCCAGGCAGCAGTGTATCTATAGTGTTTGGCAAAGAGCAAGGACACCTGTGTTTATTTTTGTTTGATTTGGTTAATCTATGTTACCTGCCAGACATTAAAGATTGAGTTTTCCATCAAAATCTAGATTTCCAAGTTTTCTAGAAAAAATCAGTTAAGACCTGGTAACGCTGGCCCCAAATTACTTAATAAACTAATGAACCACATGTATTTATATCAGGAATTTTCTCCCATAATGGGACATACATCTTCAATTGAGCATACTCCCCTCCCCACCCTTCATCTCTTCCCCCAGACTAACTTTCAGCTCCTTCCTTCATTTCAACTGCTGGCCGAGTGCCTCCAGGCACTCAACCCTTATGCCTACATCTTGGCCAAGCCAGGCTTTGGACAGGAGTATACGCCCTCAGCTTGGTGGCTTCATTTAACACAAGATTTCTTTTTCAATCCATAGAAAATCCAGCAGGAATGGAATGATTCTTCCAGGCATGCCTACTCCATGACTCTAGGATGCAGGTTATTTCTGTCTGTGGTTCTCCCATTTCCACCTGAGAACTTAATGGTCACCTTAGAAGGAGAGATTTGAGGAGTCATATTGGCCCTTACATGCTACAACATAGAAGTGATTCACATTAATCCTGCTCACATTTTATTGGCTAGAATTAGTCACATAGCCTTGCCCACATGCAAAAGAGCTGGGAAGTATAGTATTTCCGTGTACCCAGAGAAGGACAAAGAATAGGATACCAGTAAAAAGCATTAGTGAAACAGGGACTTAAAAACCTGCCTTTGCTTGGACCTACAAATGGCCCATGAGTAACTACACATTTTGCATCTGTCTCCTTTATTACCTTAAATTTGGGATCAGATTCCTGCTCAGCTCTGCATATGAGCATGTTAATCACTTCAGGAGTGCTCTAAGCTGGCTTATCAGTTCTAAATTTACCGATGTATCCTTCGAGATTGACTAAAATAAGAGTAAAACTAAGAGATCTTCAAGATTTCTGGAACATTCAACTCACAGCTTCTCCAACAGCTTGTTCCAGACACCCTGGAACACTGTCTAGAAGCCTCTAGTCATCACCCTAAACTTACAGTCACCTTGGATTCCAGCAGAGCCTCTGCAGACAGGTCACCCCATCATGAGATCACCCCCTAACTGGGAGCAATCATCCCATGATAGGAGCTGAATTGGAATTGAAGTTCTGCTCCCCAAAGCAGAAGCAGCCATTTCATGGAAACCAGATTGCTCTTTCGATTGATAAGGATTTCTCTGGAGCCACCTGGCAGAAACAAAACTGATCACTGTATTAGTGAGGATTCTCTAGAGGAACAGAATCAATAGAAAATACATGCATAATTATGAAAGGGAATTTATTTGGTAGTCTTACAGGAGCAAAGGCAGATCAGTCCACACTGGCCACTTGTGGGATTGAAGACAGGAGGAGACAGCAGCTTCTCAGACAAATACGGACACCACAGAATAAAAGGGATCAAGGTTGCAGCGCAAGTGCAAGATCAAAGGCCCGGAAGCTCCCAGAAGGGTCACCAGTGTGGGTCTGCGTTGGGAAGCCAAAGAAACTAGAGACCTGGAGATCGATCTCTTTTACCATTCCTATTTACCCTGTTTGATTCCTGGACCCTGGAATCCTGAGAGTGGGAGAAACAATACCATATATGTACTGGACATTGGTTCAGAGTATGTCCAGCCCCTGCCCTGCAAGGTATTGCCGCTTACCTGGCACTAATTGTATCTTCCAACTTTTGATCAATCCAGCTGCATCTGGATGGTAAGCAACACGGCGAAACCAATGAATTCCTTGAGTAATTCATTGCCACAATTCTTTGGCTGTGAGTGAATTCCTTGTTCAAATGCAATGCTGTGTGAAATACCATGACAGTGGATACAGCACCCTATAAGAACATAAATGGTAGTTTTGGCAGAAGCACTATGTGCAGGGAAGGCAAATCTATATCCAGAATAAGTGTCTACTCTAATAATGACATGCTGCCCTTTCCATGATGGAAGTGGTCCAAAATAATCAACCTCACATCACAACCCACGCTGATCACCACAAAGGAATACCAGGTATCTCCAATTCATTCACACTGGGCCATCTTTGGGTCCATATTGCAGCCAACCAACCAAATAAACCATTAGCATCTTTTAAAACTCCATGAGCCACAACATTAAATCTAGAATCTCTTTCTAATGATCCCAAATCAAGAAATTCAGCCTGACCCAGATTTATGCTTTTTCCACCACTATCCCACACTTAAAATCCCTTCCCACACCTGTTTCCCAGAGCTCTTCTTGTAAAACTTAGAAACCTGAAGAAGTTAGTTTTTAAATTTTTTTAATTCTTTTTATTTTTTTTATTTTTTAAAAAATAAAAGTACAAAAACATATTAACAAACAGACACCAGTTAGCATAAAAAATAGTACAATCACAACTGATCTATAGACACGGTGATATGGTCTCAACAGTGGTTATTGCTTTATCCATTGATATCTTCGAAGTGTAAATATATGAACCCATATACAGACGTGCAAAACTGGTCAGACAATCCTCTCAACAACAGAAAAACACAAAAACCAAAAATCCAAAGACAGAAAACAAAACAGGCAAACAACAACAACAACAACAACAAACCACCAATAGTTGCTGCTTTGCATATTGATATCTTCGAAGTGTGTGTTCAGGATAACACATACAGACATACAAGATCGATCAAATAACCCGTCATCAATTATTCCTTAGCATTAAGTGATACAATACAATAGTCGAACCATGTTAGCCCTCCTGCGTATATGTATATTCATATATACATACATACATTTTTGTCTCTTTCTTTTCTCCTTTCCCTTGTCTCATCTGTTCTTTGTTTTTGAACAGATTTCCTTCACGTCTCTTAGTTTATATTCCCACGCTCGGGTTCTTATACCAGTGATACAATACGTTGCCTGCACATGTATTGCTGATTTATTTCACCTATGAGTATGGACTCCAGTTTTGACCACTTGCCTACAAAGTCCCCAAAACTGTCTTTCTTTATAGCTGAATAATATTCCATTATATAAAAATGCCACAGTTTTTTAATCCAGTCTTCTGTGGATGGACACTTGGGTTGCTTCCACATTTTAGCTATTACAAATTGTGCTGCTATAAACATGGGTGCACATATGTCAGAGTGATAGGATGTTTTCAGATCTTCTGGGAAAATACCCAGAAGAGGAATAGCTGGTTTGAATGGAACCTCTAGACCTAGTTTGCTGAGAAATCTCCAAACGGCTCTCCACAGTGGTTGCACCAGTCTGCATTCCCACCAGCAGTGTAATAGAGTCCCTATTTCTCCACAGCCTCGCCAGCATCTGTTATTGGATGACTTTTTCATAC
>PVLD010020605.1:13711-33609 GCA_004027595.1 Dinomys branickii | reverse complement strand
AGAGAGTAGTTCAATTTATTCCTTTATTAGTAGGATTAGGAATTTCAGGAGCTCTAGTCACAGGTTCAGCAGGAATAGGAGTTGCTGTACATTCTTATAACAAGCTTTCTAATCAAATACTTGATGAAGTTCAGGCTTTATCTAGTACCATTGAAGATATTCAAGATCAGATAGATTCCTTAGCGGAGGTAGTCCTCCAGAATAGAAGAGGATTAGATCTTTTAACTGCAGAACAGGGAGGGATTTGTTTGGCTTTACAGGAACGCTGTTGCTTTTATGCAAACAAGTCTGGCATCGTTCGAGAAAAGATAAGAAAACTTCAAGAAGATCTGATAAAAAGACGAAGAGAATTATTTGAAAATCCACTTTGGAGTGTGTGGAATGGAATTTTACCCTATCTTCTCCCTCTGTTAGGACCCTTAATTGTAATATTGTTAATTATTTTATGTGGACCCTGTATTTTCAACAGATTCGTGGCTCTTATTAAACAACAAGTAACTAACATACTGGATGCTATTGAAATGAAACGGCTTCAGGTCCATTATCACAGAATTGTTATAGACCTCGAGAAAGCAAATCGTAATAATGCCCAGTAAGATCAATGGGCTGTTTCAGCTTTCTCACCTTGGTGCGCTGGGCTGGATAGCCAGAGATGGGCAACTGGAAGCTCACGTGTATTATCAACTACCGCCTAAGACAGGAACAAGGCCTTTTGCTGCCTTGCTTTCCAGTGACGGGTAAGGTATAGTTTGGTTCCACGTGAAAGCATCCTGACCTAAGATAGGCACAGTCCCCTCAAGGAGATTTGGTCTTTTATTAAATAAAATAAAAAGGGGGACCTGTGGGAGACCGCTGAGAGACCTGCGGTTTGCATCCATCTTGTACTGCTGAGAGACCTGCAGTCTGCATCCATTTTGTAAGCTACCAGCCATCTTGAAAATTTTAGTTTCAGTTTCCATACATGGTCAACTTCCTGTAGTTATATAACATCTTATGTAACATCTTCCATATATGGTTAACTTCCTATAATGATGTAATATCGCGTGATGTTTGGACCTCCCTCCGTTGCCTAGTTACCCGCTGACGTCAATCCCCACTCCTGCACTGTATATAAACCCGAGACTTCTGCTCAATAAATGAGGCTTGATCAGAATCCTGTCTTGCCTCCATTTCTTGTGTCTCTTCTCTCAGATAACCCCACTCCCCCTCTCTTTAGGAGCCTTCGTTGACTACCCGCGGGCCGGGACAACTGTGGTTCCACTAGGTCCTCGGATCCATCCTGAAGTCATTTCCCCTGTTCTGGAACACAGAATTGGGATAGATGGAGTTAGTACTTGGCAGAATCCTCACACTGTTTCCTTAAGCTGTCCTGTGAGGGCTGCTTTGGTTCGGAAGGCCAAGTGGAAACCATTAGTGTTGCCTTTGCCTGGTACAATAGGAAACCCAAAGCAGTATGGCATCCCTGGAGGGATTCCAGAGATGAGTGCTCCCATCCAGGACGTGCAGGATGCACAGGGGTGGTGGGTCCCACCACATCATCATTTAATTCTCCCATCTGGCCTGCACAGAAGACAGATGGGTCTTGGAGAAAGATGGTAGATTACAGCCAACTGAATCAAGTGGTGCCTCCAGTGGCTGAGGCAGTACCAGGTGTGGTTTCCTCGCTTGAGCAGGTCAGTACATCTCCTGGTAGTTGGTATGCAGCTATCAACTTGACAAATGCCTTCTTCTCCATACCTACCCAGAAGGCTCCTCAGACACCATCTGCCTTCAGCTGGCAAGGTCAGCCATATAGCCTCACCATCTTCGCTGTCACTGCAGGGCTATGTTAAGTCACCAGGCCTGTGTCACAGCTTAGTTGGCAGGGATCTCGAGCACCTTTCTCTTCCACACGATGTCACACTTGTCCATTATAGAGATGATGTTACGCTAACTGGGCCTAGTGAGCAAAAGGTAGCAACCACTCTAGATTTGCTAGTCAGGCATTTGAGAGCCAGAGGATGGGAAGTAAATGCAACAACAATTCCAGGTCCTTCTCCTGCAGTGACATTCTTAGGAGTCCAGTGGTGTGGAGCATGGAGAGAGATTCCTTTGACGGTAAAAGATCAGTTGTTGCATCTAGCAACTGACTACCACAGTCATGATGTACTTAGGTTATATCAGTTTACAAACTGGTAAATATTTCCAGTCTCCACTCCCGAAGAGTCCATAGGAAAGTTTTAAATCTCTTAAAAGACTCACTTTGTTTTCAGCAAGTGACAGGGAAGAGGAAACTGTATTATGTTTCGTACTCACAGGTTTGTTCAAATCTTCATTACTTCCTACATTAAGTGACTTTTTATAAAGGAAAAAATAGTACAATAAAGTAGCAATAGCAAAGGTGGGATGCTTTAGAGACGAGGTGGTACCCACCAGTTAATCCCAGTACTCAGAATGCCAAGACCCTGGGTTAAGGTGACACTTGTAGGCAGGGTTCTGGCTTATCTGACAAACCCCAAAGATTGTTGAGCACTAAATGCTGAGGGGTGAGAAACAGGAGGAAGCGCCACAGCGTTTTGCCCCTTAAAAGTTATTGTTTCCTGTTTAAAACACTTCAAACATGAGATCTCCTTTATGTTTTAAAAGGTCGTTCTATAACTGGGCATGATGATATTTGCCTGTAATCCCAGGACTCTGGAGGATGAGGCAGGAGGATTCCAGCAGTTTGAGGCCAGCCTAGGGTACATAAGGGAGCTCAAGGCCAGTCTGTGCTACACAGAAAGACTATCTGCAAAAACAATTCTGGATGGTCTGTGGAAATAGATGTGATAAGAAGATTGCCAAGAGACGTGGATGGTCCAGACAGGCCGGAGTGCAGCATGGCCCAAGTCAGCACAAAGTGTGGTGGGCAGATTGGGGCCTGCCTGAGCACTGCATGTCCCAAGGCTGCTGAGGCCTTTAGCAGCTGTGTCGGAATCTGCACTGTCACAGGACCTCAGCCCGTGTCCAGGGGGCTCAGTTCACCCAGAGTCTGTCATCAAACTCGCCCAGCTGGTTCCCACCATCACCAGAGTATCAGCTGCACCAGAGTACCAGCTTCCATGCAGCAAAGGTGTGAAAACTAAACTATTCCTTCTTTACAGAGTTTTAGGGGCACCGGCCTTGCCTAAAGGAATATAGTAGTGGAAGCAGGCTGGACACACAGTGACCATTTTGAGACGCATGCTGGAGGAGACTGAGGATCCCATGTGTGTGTGGTGCCAGGGTCCAAGCAGAGGACCTACTGAGGACTGGATCTGAAGTTTAAGGGCCCAGACTCTGCCTAGGGCAGCTGGCCAAGGAGATGAGTTTTCCTACTTCCCGTCATGCTATATGTAAAGAGGCTTTTAAAATATGAAAGGGGAAAAGTTGGAAAGAGGCAGGAATGGCTGCAGGAAAGAGGGTGCTGCTGGGGTCTTAGTGAGGACAAAGAGGCCCAAAGGGAATTCTGCAGCAGAGACCATGGTATACTCAAAAGTGCAGTGTCCTTGCCACAGTGAGCACAAGACACCCATGGCAGGAGAGGAGACGCCCGGATCCTCTTCCTTCCATCCTCTCCGCCCCACCTGTTCAGCACCAACTGGCTGCCCTGCTCTGCAAGGGCCACCCCTGCCAGCCTTCCCAACTAATCTGTGAAGTCCTCATGGCGAGGACTCTCTTACTCACTTTCACAAATCTCCTACCTCCAGCTGTGGGCCCAGTGCAACAGTTGTTCAGTGGAACTGAACTTGGTATTTCAGAGTTCGCTCAGTGTCATACAAAATAGAAAAATACTTCATAAGAGGCTGATGCAAGCTAGGTGTGGGGACATGTGCCTGTGACCCCAGTATGCATGCTCAGCCTAGGCAACTAAGTGAGACCCTGGCTCAAGATAAAGAATGGCTGGGGATGTAGCTAAGTATGAAGGCCGTGGGTTCAATCCCCAGTACTGAAGAAGAGCAAAAATAGGGAGGAGGAAGGAGGGAGAGGAAAGAACAAGAGATGAGCAGGGTATTGCGGTGAACACCTGTACTCCCAGCACCCAGACCAGCAGTCCATCACCTTAGCCCCTCGGGCACTTGTCAGGATTAATCCCAGCACTTGGGAGGCTGAGGCAAGAGGATTGCCATGAGCTCAAGGCAAGCCTGGGTTATACAATGAGACCCTGCCTGAAAACAAGGCAAAGCCACCCCAAAAACTACAACTGAAAACTAAACTAAAATAGGCACAAGACAGAAGAACAATACTTACACTGTGTCTGTCCTGCTGGGGGCCTACTTTGCTGAATAGCATGTCTAGGCATCGTGGAGTCAGCCCTTCTTGAGCCCAGAACGCCCACCTTGGTGTAAGTTTTCCTACTTCCTGTCGTGCATATGTAGAGAGGAGACCTGCAGTGCAACAGGTCATGAGTTAGAGTCCTGCACTTAAAGCATATCTTCCATTGCAAGCAAAAAACACAACTAACCTGCTCAAAAACATCACTCTAAGAAATGTGAATGCAAGGTAACAGAAACCAAATTTTAGATATCAAAAAATTTTTATCAGAAAAGAGGAAAGTCCAAGCGAGTGTGGTAGTGCACACGTGCAATATGCACTTGGGAGGCTCAGGCAGGAGGAATGCTGTGAGTTCGAGGCCAGCCTGAACTGCACAGCGAGACCCTTTAGCCTGACCAAAAAAAAAGCAGTGACAGAACACTACATATAGTACATAACAGGGAGGCTGGTTTGTCCTTAGCTAAGAAGATCTCATTGTACGAAACATATATCACGTTCCCCTATGCTTCGGCAGACCTCAGGGAAGGGTGGAAACATGGTCCCTCTTTGGGCTCTAAAGTGCAGAGTAGTGAACTCAGCTCATTCAGGAGTGAACTCAGTGCAAAGTGTGCGTGGGCCACTCTGTCGCAAGCAAGTACAGCTTACTCACTCAGTGTATGCCTGCGCACCATTCAATGACAATATTTAGTAGTATGTGGATGTTTCATTATGTCCTGTGAATCAAGTTGGTTTCTGCAATGTGTACTGCAATTTATCATTCTTTCAGAACATGGATAGTGCCTGTGTATTACCATATAAGTGCGAGCCTGGGTTCTCCTTTTCCAAGGGGAACACCATGTAGAAAACATATATCACTTTCCACAAATGTTCTGCTGTGTTCAGAGAAGGCTATAAACTCATTCAGTCTTACAGTAAAATGTGCCTGTGAGTGAAAGCAATGCAATTTGCATGTTTGCCTCTGTGAGAGCAAGCAGGAACAGAGTAGCTCATAGACAGTATGAACACTTCCATGGGATGAGCAAAACGCAACTCTTAGCAAGGTATGGATCTTTCAGGAGCTGATGTGCAGAAAGGTGATTTCCATGTTTGACACTGGTATCACCTTATCACACAGTAACGTGTGGAGCATGAGCACCAGCACAAAACAGGGAGCCTGGATTCTCCTTTCCCAGGAAGATCTCACTGTATGAAATGTATCTCTCTTCCCACTATGCTTCTGTGGTGCTCAAGGAAGGGAATTTGATTCAGGGTTTTATTCTCTGTTACCTAGATTTTGTCAGCTAATTTAGCTCTGTAACTTCAGTCTCCTGAGCCAAATTGTTACCTACAGTATGCCACTGTCACTTCTTTATTCGAAACCTTGTCACTGCATTGTTTCAAAACTCAGTGACTGTTAATCCTCTGGGAACAAAGGTGACTCTTGGAATTCTTGATCTAGTCTCAGCCTGATCTCCGACAGCTGTCTGCTTCCACTATGTTCCACCCTGTGGGTACAGTGTAGAATAACTCTCTATTTACTCTTCTGTTTACTTGTCACCAAAACATGTGGAGAAAATCTTTTGTCTTTCACCTAAAACAAAGTTCCACAGACTCTACCTGCCACAGAGCCCTACAGTGTGTCCACTCTACTCCAATCCCACATTATTTAAAGTGGGATTCACTCAATTTAACATTTACCTTTAACATTCACTGGACTTTACCATTCACCTGGACTATTGCAATAACCACTGAACTAGTGTCTCTCTTCCTTGATTCTAACTCCTGGGCAACACTGAAGAGCAAATGCAAAGTTAGCAAATATGCGATGCGTTTAAAAATCTTTCATTGCTTTCCTCAACAGTGAACAGAATCCTAATTTCTTAGAAAACACAGATGATCTAAGCTTTTCCTTACTCATCAGCCTCATCTCTTGACACATTCCTACCTGCAACCTCAGCTCTGTGCCAGTGAAAATCAACTATATATGGCTCCCTGAGTGAGCTACTGTCGCTTACAACCAAGTCCCTGCAAAGGCTGGCCTCTGCCGTGACACCATCTCAACTTCATCTACTTATCCAATTTTCTATGATTTTTTCAAATCAGATACCAACCATTACCTCATCAATGTTACCATAGTAACCTGCATATACATACATCACATTGGTATATGTATAGTAACAAGGAGTACTGTACTCACTTGCCAGTGTCCTTAGTTTAAGAGCAATTTGAGCCTTGGAGGTGAATATGTTTTCCGTGTATTTGTCTTGTTTACTTTTCTCTGCTTGCTGAGACAACATACCCAATGCCCAAAATTAAGGAAGGAAAGGTTTATTTAGCTAACAGTTCGTGAATGTTTCAGTCCATATTCAACTGGCTCCAAGGCAGAGTGGCACAGAGCACAGGGCAGCAGTTCATGGTGGCGGGAGACAGCAAAAGCAACAAGAACATAAGAGGGGGGCAAGCAGCCTCTTTTCCTCTCTTACACTGTATGCAAACTACCTGTTTCAGGCAGGTGTAGCACTCACATCCATGGATCAATCATAAACTCTAGAAGCCACCCCATGACTCTGTGAGGCGTTGGAGGGACATCCAGACACAAACCATAACAATGTCTTAATCTCTGCATCTTAGTACTTTAGGACAAGTGTTTAAAAATTCTGCCCTGTAGAATTTTAATTCTTTTTCCTAGATCTACAGCCCCATAGGCATATTAAGAAGGAATCACTCCCCTTCCCTCAAATTTCTCTTCTTTACTGGTACAACTGTAATACTCTGTAGAAATAGTTAATGAAATAGTACTCCTTAGCATGAACATTCAAAATCTTATTTATCCTTGTATTAACACCCTCAATATTTACTCAGCAATTACCATATGCGAGGCACTTTATTATTTTCTAGAACCACAAAATAAGAAAATAGGGCTTTTTCCTAGGCATATGGAAGAACACACTTTAACAACCAGTTTCAGTACAGTGTGATAAGGGGACAAAACGATATGGCACAACAAGGTGGTATAGACACACCCAAATCTGCAAGAGGCACTGAGAGTCACCACTTCACAGATGAAGTACGCACAAAATAGATTCACACACAACAGAGCAAACTTAATCAAGTCACTGTGTCTAGAACTGGTAGAGCTAATAATTTTCATTACTGGTTAATTTAATAATGTATTCATTTTATTAACCTGCATTGTGTATACATCCATATAAAATTTATCTAACAGCAGCCATTCTTCCAATTCAAGTACCTTTGTAATTTTAAGTTTTTTAATGCTTTAATGAAAAATGCTTGATGTTTCATTTCCCACCACGTGAATTAAATGCAGGAAATTACAAATATACCTCTCAGTATCTCTTGGATCAGAGCTAACAACCACAGTACAGATGGTGATTTATCCCAGAACACAAAGTAGCACCCTCACCTGCGTGTTTCGTAGGAGCACACAGCATCACTCCTCAGAGACCCAGGTGCTGCTTCACCTGAGCACGTCACACAGGACAAAGGAGTAATCACAGCAACTTCCTGTGAATAATACCCAAAGGAGAGAAGCCCACCCGACATAAAATGTGAGACAGCTTCTGTGACACCTGTGAGCTGTTCTAGGGCATAATTTAACATCTAAACAAGCTGAACAATGGTAATAAAATACCATAGCTCTACATACAGCTTAAAACATTCCAGAATAGAGAACCCCCTAGAGTCCTAGTCAGAAATACAAATGAATGAACCCATCCCAATACAAATTACTATATCACAATAGAAACTGCAACTTTCATGTTGACTATGACACATGGCCATGATCAACATATTATTTGGAGGAAGACCTGCATGGGAAGCCAAGTTCTCATCACCAGATTGTTTGAAGAGCATGGACTTTGAACAAGGTGGGTGGAATAAATACATTTGCAGCAGGACAGATTGCTTTAGAGATGAATGGAGCCAGTCAAGTAAAAACTTTCATCATTTAGGTCCTTTCTGATATACATGCAGCTCAGATGGCCCCTACTAAAACTGGGCTGTTACTGAGACTAAACAATCTATGGATTGAGTGACACAGTCTGTCTCAGTTACTGTTCTCAATGCTGAGACAAAATACCCAACAGCCAAAGTTAAAGGAGGAATGGCTTATTTGGCTCACAGTTCATAGGAGTTCAATTCATAGTTGGCTGACTCCCAGGCAGGATGGCATGGCAGAGCAGCATCACAGAGGAGAAACAGTCCATGGCAAAGCAGGGCAGCACAGAAGACAGCAAGCAGCAAGCAAGTGACAAAGGACAATGGACAAGACCCTCCTTCTGTCCCTTATATCTTTTCTATGTTATCCAGACTATCTACCCTTTGGGCAGGTGGCACTCACACCCAAGGTGGGGCACTCTTAATCCTAGCATCCCACCATGAACCAATCCCAGAATCACATCCTTGATTCCAGCAGCAGACACCCTACATCCAGCCTCCTCTGAAAAAGCCCCAACTAACACTGTATGAGGCTTTAGGTGGACAGAGAGATACAAATCATGACATTCTACCCATGGCTCCCCCAAGGATTCATGTACGCCCTTTATGCAAAAGGCATTTAGTCCATCTCTAAGAGTCGCTAATGTGCTAACAGTTCCAACAATGCTGAAAAGTCCAAGACCAAAGTCTCCTCGGAGATTTAAGGCCAAATCTTAGCTACAAGCTGCTGTATAAATGAAAAGGCAGTTAAACATGTCCAATATTCAATCACACAAGATAGATATTACCATTCCAAACGGTACAAATGGGAGGATACAAAGGAATGAGACCAAAACAAGTCCAAATCCCCAGCAGGGCAGACATTAAGTCCTGCACTTCCATGTCCAGGATCCAAGGCGATCTATGGCAAGATATGAACTCCAAAGGGCTTGGGTGGCTCCGCCTCCATGGCACTGCCAGTAGTTGCAGCTCTCAGGGCTTCTCTTGGGTCAGCTCTGCTCCTGCTCTGCAGTTTTCCTCAGACGATCCATGTTCCTGGCTTCTCCAAAGTTCCAGGGTCACCATCACACTTTCAGCTTACATTCATAGCTTGCACACTACCATCTCAAGGTCATACTTTCTGTCTCCAGGCCTTCTGAAATCTGGGGGGAAACTTCTTAAGCCCAGAACTCTGGCATTCTGCATGTATCTAAAACCAGCACCATGTGGATAATGCCAAAGTCTGCTGCCAGCTGGAGCAGTAGCTGGGCTTCCTTCTCTCTTGGCTGTAGGGGTCCAGTGCCTATGAGCCAAATCTTGAGGAATTGTTGGCAGCAGCTTAAGCTGGAAATTGGCCATATGTGTGAGGGCATAATTCTCCAGAGTGCCTGGAACAGTCAAGCTACCTCAGTCTTGCATAAAACATCCTGCCTGGACAATTTTAGTTGTTAGTCGCTAGGCAGCATTGCCTTTCAAGATACTAATTTTGCAAGGATATAAAATAAAAACCCTACTTTTGAAGTCAGTCCTCTTGCCCAGCAGGTAAGACGCAACTCCACTTGACTCGTCTTGTCTCTTGTTTTCACTTTCCTCATACCCACGACCATTCCTCCTCCAGAGGACACTGAGAGAACGACAAAGTCCCCTACAAAGAAAAACTTTTGTAGGCTGCCTCCCTTCTGAAATAGCATACGTTGTGGTTCTCTTATTAAAGCAAAGTCTTACCTTCATCCAGAGACAAAGGCAGACTCGCGCAGACACCTGGGTCGTGCGGCGTTTCCTGCCCATGCCCCGACTGTGCAACTGGGACATGCATCCAGAGACAAAGGTGGACTCACACCTACACCTGAGCCGTGTGGCATTTCCTGCCTGTGCCCCGACTGTGCAACTGGGACCTTTATCCAGATACAAAGGCAGACTCATGCCAACACCTGGCCAGCGGGCGTTTCACTGCCTGCCTCTCAGCTCTGTGACTGGAACCTTTCTCCAGCGACCTACAACACCACATGAGCAGCGCAACCCTTCTCCTCTGGGAAGCTCCACACCTTAGAGTTATGAAGGAAATCCAACTGGGAGGGCCTGTCCCTGCTGGTGTTTCAGACATGTAGAGTGGAATCAGCCTCAGGCTCTGGGGTCCTCGGGGTTGGGAGGAGAGCCCTGTTACCCCCTGACTAGCTACCTGAGGAACCCAAAACAGAAGCCACTGCCTAAACACCATAGGCTTCAAGGCTGAGACCTACACTCTTCCCATCCACACACTGGACACTCTGGTACCAAAGGCCAGCACTCTCCCACTATAGCAGCTGTGGTCTGAGCCGAGCACCCCAGCAACTGCCTGAGGTCCCTGGGCCCAGTGGTCCACAATGTGCTACCACCCTGGGTTTAGTTTGACATCCAGGTAAACTAGGGTCCCTAGAGTCCTTAGTCAGCTGCCTAGGTAGTCAGTAGCTCAGCACCAGCCACCTGACATTCAAAATGACACAACAAAGGGACAAAATGCCGTCTCAGAACACAACTCCACCCAGAACAAGTACAGGACAAAATGACATAGGAGAACTGGAAACCACATACCTAAAATTTCTGAAATGATCACATCTGAAGTAAAGAAACAACTCCATCAAGCCATAGAAGACATTAAATCTGAAATAATCTCTCAGGCAAAAAATGAAATGAAAATAATAATGGAAGAAATGCTTCTCACATACAGAGAAGAAACAGGTAAGAGATTAAAAGATCAAAGGCAACAAATGGAAATGTTAAATGAGCAATTCGGGAATGAATTAGAACACATAAAATCAGTCTCAAAAAGATCTCCAGGAAATGAAAACTGCCACTGAAAGCTTGTAAAACAGCTTGAATGAGTCTGAAGATATAATTTCAGATCTTGAAGATAGCCTGACAGCTAATGACCATGAAAGGATCACTTAAAGTCAAGGAACCAGGAGAAATCAATCCAACAGCTGCAAGATGAACCAAATAAAAATAATGTGCAAGTAATAGGAATCAGTGAAAGAGCAAGAGGTAACACAAATGACATAAAAAGAATATTTGGAGAGATAATAGCAGAAAATACCCAAAAATGATAGAAGAAACTGATGCGCACGTAAATGAAGCATATAGAACTCCAATGAGCCACAACCCAAATAAAACCACCCCCAGGCATATAATAGTCAAGATCCCAGATATGAAGAAAAAGAACACAATATTAAAGGCTGCTAGAGAAAAGAAACAGATCACCTATAAAGGAAAGCTCATCCGAATCACAGCAGACTTCTCAACAGAAACCATGAAATCAAGAAGAGCTTGGAGCGAGATATTACAGATTCTCAGACAAAAGAGCTTCCAACCCAGACTGATATATCCTGCAAAACTATCCTTCAAATTCAGTGGAGAAATAAAATATTACCATGACAAAGACCAACTGAAGAACTTCATGAGTGCCAAACCAACATTACAAAAAGTACTGAAAGATATTCTAGACAGAGAAAAAAGTGACCACAATCTCAAGAACAACAACAGAAAGGAACCCTTAAGCAAAGTAAGAAATTAAACAGCAAAAGTAGGAAAGTAACATCAAGTAAACAGCATGACAAGAATAAGCCAATGTATAACAGTTATAACCACCAATGTAAATGGCCTCAATTCACCAGTCAAAAGAAACAGACTGGCAGAGTGGATTAAGAGACAGAATCCCACAATAGGCTGTATACAGGAAACACACTTTACTCAAAAGGAAATCCATAGACTGAAAGTCAAAGGTTGGAAAACAATCCTCCACGCAACAGGTTCCCAGAAAAAAGCAGGGGTAGCTGTTATGTTTGCAGACAACGTAAACTTCAACCTGATAATAATCAAAAGAGACAAAGAAGGCCACTACATACTAGTTAGGGGAAAACTGCAAGAAGAACAGAACAATCCTAAACATGTATGCACCAAATACTGGAGCACCAAATTATGTAAGGCAAATCTTAATGGACATAAAAAACTAAATAAACAATAACACTATTGTAATAGGGGACCTAAACACCCCTTCCATGTAGAGACAGGTCAACTGGACGAAAATTCAGCAAAGATATAACAGACCTGAATCAAATGTGTGAACAAATGGACTTAGTACATGTTTACAGAGTGTTCCACCCCACACCAGAATACACAATTTTCTCAGCTGCACATGGGACTTTCTCTAAATTAGAACACATTCTAGCCCATAGAGCATATCTACCTAAATGCAAAAGGACTGAAATTATCCCATGCATATTACCTGACCACAATGCAATGAAATTGGAAATTAATGACAAAGGGAATTCCAAAAGGTTTATAAATACTTGGAAATTAGACAACAACCTCCTGAATAACCAGTGGGTCACAGACGAAATTAGAGAAGAGATTGGAAAATACCTACAAACAAATGAAAATACAAATACAACTTATAGGAATCTGTGGGATGCAATGAAAGCAGTCCTCAGAGGAAAATTTATATCGATGAACTCACACATAAAGAAAACAGGAAGAGAACAAATAAATAGCCTAGGGTTGCACCTCATACTTTTAGAAAAAGAAGTGAAGCCCAAAGCCCAAAGAAGGGAGGAGATTATAAAGCTTAGGGCAGAAATTAATGCGATTGAGACAAAGTAAACTCTACAAAAAATAAGTGAATCAAAGAGTTGGTTTTTTGAAAGAGTAAATAAAATTGATAAACCTCTAGCCAATCTTATCCAAAAAAAGGAAAGAACTAAAATTCATGCAATAAGGAATGAAAAGGATGAAATCACTACAGATCCTACAGAAATTCAAAAGAGCATTAATACTTACTTTGAGAATCTTTACTCCAATAGGGTAGAAAACCCAGAAGAAATAAACAGATCCCTAGAAATGTACGAATTACCAAAGTTGAACCAGGAAGTTATAAAAACCCTGAACAACCCAATATCAATTAATAAGATTTAAAATGTCATTAAAAACTTACCGACAAAGAAAAGCCCAGGCCCTGATGGATTCACAATACAATTTTATAACACATTCAGAGAAGATTTAATGCCAACACGCCTCAAACTCTTCAGTGAAATTGAAAAGGAAGCAATTCTCCCTAACTCATTTCGGAGGCAAGTATCATACTAATACTAAAACCAGAGAAGGACCCAACCAAGAAAGAGAACTATAGGCCAATCTCCCTAATGAACATAGATGCAAAGATACTCAATAAAATACTAGCAAATAGTATGCAGCGAATCATAAGGAAAATTATACAACATGAACTGGTTGGATTTATTCCAGGAATGCAGGAATGGTTCAATATTTGCAAATCAATTAATGTAATACACCATATCAGTAGAGTCAAAGACAAAAACCACATGATTATCTCAATAGATGCAGAAAAAGCTTTCGATAAAGTCCAACATGCATTCATGTTAAAAACCCTAGAAAAAATAGGAATAAATGGCCTCTACCTCAATTTAATCAAAGCTATCTATGACAAACCAACACCCAACATCATACAAAATGGGCAAAAAATGAAAGCTTTCACTTTAAAGACAGGAACAAGACAAGGATGTCCACTGTGACCACTACTATTCAACATAGTTCTAGAAGCATTAGCCAGAGCAATTAGACAAGATAGAAAAATAAAAGGAATATGGATAGGAAAGGAAGAAGTAAAACTATCACTATTTGCAGATGACATGATACTTTACATGGAAGATCCCAAAAACTCCACAAGAAGACTCCTTCAACTAATTGACAAATTCAGCAGAGTAGCTGGATACAAAGTCAACACCCAAAAATCAATAGCATTCGTATACACAAACAACAAACAGACTGAGAGAGAAATTAAGGAAACAATACCTTTTACAATAGCATCCAAGAAAATGAAATATTTAGGAATCAATCTAACAAAAGAGGTAAAAGATCTATTCAATGAAAACTACAGTATTCTGAAAAAAGAGATCAAAGAGGATATCAATAAATGGAAAGACATTCCCTGCTCATGGTTAGGAAGAACCAACATTGTAAAAATGTCCATATTACCAAAATTGTTGTACAGATTCAATGCAATTCCCATTAAAGTACCATCAATGTACCTCACAAATCTAGAGAAAACATGCCTCAAATTCATCTGGAACCAGAAGAGACCCAGAATAGCCAAAGCAATACTGGGCCACAAGGTCAAGTCAGGTGGAATCACAATCCCTGACCTGAAATTATACTACAAAGCTACTGTAAAAAAATCAACCTGGTACTGGCTCAAAAACAGACCTGAGGATCAATGGAACAGACTGGAAGATACAGCCACAACCACAAAAACACTCAGCCACCTAATATTTGACAAAAGGGCCCAACAAGCTCACTGGAAGAAAGATAGCCTCTTCAATAAACGGTGCTGGAAAAATTGGCTTGCCACTTGCCAAAGACTGAAAATAGACCCAAGTCTATCACCATGAACCAAACTCAAGTCAAAATGGATCACAGGTCTCAATATTAAAACAGAAACACTGAATCTATTGGAAGAGAAGGTAGGTAAAAATCTTGAAGACATAGGAGTAGGCAGAGAGTTCATGAACAAAAATCAAACTGCAAGGGAAACACTTCAAAGAATCAATAACTGGGACCTCATCTTACTGAAAAGTTTTTGCACATCTAAAGAAATCACTAGCAGAGTAAAAAGAAAACCTACAGATTGGGAAAAATCCTAGCTGGCTGTTGCTCGGACAAAGGCCTTCTATCTAGAACATACAAAGAATTAAAAAACATGAACCCATCCAAATTCAAAGACCCAATCCAGAAATGGGCATCTGAGATGAATACACACTTCTCAGATAAAGAAATACAAATGGCAAATAAATATATGAGAAAATGTTCTACATCTTTAGTCATTTGAGAAGTGCAAATAAAAACAACATTGAGATTTCATCTTACCCCAGTAAGATTGGCCAGCATCAAGAAATCGTCCAATAGCAAATGCTGGCGAGGCTGTGGAGAAATAAGAACTCTGCTGCCCTGCTGGTGGGAATGCAGACTGGTGAAACCACTGTGCAGAGCGGTTTGGAGATTCCTCAGCAAACTAGGTCTAGAGGTCCCACTCAACCCAGCTATCCCCCTTCTGGTTATTTTCCCAGAAGATCTGAAAACAACATATCACTGTGATATATGTGCACCCATGTTTATAGCAGCACAGTTTCTAATAGCTAGATCGTGGAAACAACCCAAATATCCATCCACAGAGGACTGGATTAAAAAACTGTGGCATTTTTACACAATTGAATATTATTCAGCTGTAAAAAAAGACAATCTAGGGGCTTTTATAGGAAAATGGTCACAATTAGAGACCATACTCATAAGTGAGGTAAACCAGATGTGCATGTGCAAACAGCATATAGTATCATTAGTGTAGGAACCTGGAGGTGAGAATATTGATTGGGAGGTATGAAGGGAGACTGCTCAGGGGTAGACAGCAATCGGGATGAAGGGAAGGAGAGGAGGAAGAGGAGGATAGCTGAGTAGGCATGTATGTATGTGCGGGATGGCTGACATGGTTGCACTATTGTCTCATGTCATATTGATATGGGAAACAATCGGTGATTAGTTGTTTGATTAACCTTGTATGTCTATTTGTATTGTCCTGAGTATACACTTTGAAGCTACCAACATGTAACACAACAAGCATTGTCGATCCCCTGCCACCTGTAGTTCAGTTTTTGTACTGTTCTTGTGCTACTGTGTGTATGTTTGTTAGTGTTTTTGTTCTTTTACTTTTAAAATAAAAATAAATAATAATAAAAAATAAAAAGCAGCATGTTAAATATTAAAAAATACAAAAAATAAAGAGAAAATTCTCCAGCATGGCTGGATAGAAAGTGAAAACTCAAACATCAACAGCCTTCTTCTAGACAAATATCAAACTTACTGAAAGAGAACTTATAGGAACAACACCTTTCACAATAGCATCAAGAAAAAGATGTACGTAGGAATCAATCTAATGAGGGATGTAAAAAACCTCTGCATTGAAAACCACAGTACTCTGAAAAAGGAGCTTGAAAAAGAGATCAGAAGATGGAAATATAAACTTTGCCCTTGGGTAGGGAGAATCAACATAGCGAAAATGGCCATACTTCCAGAGCTGTTATACAGATATAATGCAATTCCAATCAAAATTCCAATAGCATATCTCACAGAATTAGAGAAAACAATCTTAAAATTCATTTGGGTCCACTAGAGGCCTAGAATAGCAAAGGCAATTCTGGGAAACAAAGGCAAGGCAGGAGGGTATCTTGATCCCTGACTTGAATTTATACTAGGAAACTGCCATGATAAAAACAGCATGGTACTGGAAAAAGATAGACCTGAAGGTCAGTTGAACGGTGTAGAAGATGCAGAACTAACTGCAGACAAACTCAGCCACCTTATCTTTGACAAAGGTGCCAAGTACATTCTATGGAGGAAAGATAGGCTCTTTAATTACTGATACTGGAAAAACTGGCTCTGCACATGCTGGTGATTAAAATTGGGCTCAAATCTTTCACTATGAATTATACCAAATTCAAAAGGAATCAAATATATAAACATTAAGACAGAGACATTAAATCTTCTGGAAGATAGAATAGGTAAAACTTTTTTAAAAAATAGCTTTATTTAGCTTGCAGTTTTCAGAGTTCTCAGCTCATAATTAGCTGGTACCAAAGTTCTTGAAGACATAGGTATAGGGAAAGTTTATGAACAAAACCTCAATCCCACAGGAACTAGCACAATGACTCAAGAACTAGGATCTCATCTTATTAGAAAGCATTTGGACAGCAAGAGAAAACACCACCAGAGAGAAGAGAATACCCAGAGTGGGAAAAATTTTTGCCAGATGTTCCTCAGGCAAAGGATTACTATTGAGAACATATACAGAACTCAAAATCTCAACCCTCCTAAATTAAAAGACCCAATCCAAAAATGGGCATCTGAGATGAATACTCACTTCTCAGGTGAAGAAATACAAACAGCAAATAAATATATGAAAAAAATGTTCAAAATCACTGGTTGTTTGAGAGTTGCATATTAAAACAACACTGAGATTCCATCTCATTCTGACAATAATGGCTAGTCTCAAGAAATCAACCAATAACATATGCTGGTGGTGCTGTTGGGAAAAAGGAGCCCTTCTCCACTGCTGATGGATGGTAATGGACAGGTGTAACCACTGTAGAAAGCAGTGTGGAGATTGCTCAAGAATCTTTGATTGGAGGTTTCATTTGACCAGCTATTCCCTTTCTGGATATCTTCCCAGAAGAATTGAAAACATTGTACCACAGAGATATATGTCATGTTTATAGCAGCACTATTTGTAATAGCTAAATTTTAGAAACAACCTAAATGCCCATCAACTGAGAAATGGATAAAAAAGATGTCTTTTTAGGGCTGGCGATATAGCTCAGGAACACAATGCCTGCCTGGCAGCTGCAAGATCCTGAGCTCAGTACCTCGTACCAAAACAAAAATGAAGTTGTCTTTTTATATAATGGAATATTATCCATAAAAAAGGATAAACCAGAGAGAGTTTCATAGGTAAATGAATGCAACTCAACACCAAAATCATAAGTGAAATAAGTCAGATATACATATTGAAACATCCTATTGTCTCCCTAGTGGGAGAAGCTGACAGAGTAAGATCTAAAATGTACAACAGATATTGTAAAATGGGAAGAAACTTCAACCAGGAAGTGAAACTCGGTAGGTGGAATGGAGAAAAGAAGGGAAAAGGAAATAAAACTATGTATATATATACATATATATATATATATACACATTATATATGAGTTATATTACTACTTGTCCAAATTCATTAAAAAGATAGGTTTGTCCTAATATTGTTTTGGCAATTAATTGCTGATATCTTGTACACTGAGTAACTAATTTAAAGAGAACTATAGGCATTGTATTAATCATTGTTACACTCCTATCATGTTGTTTTGGAAATTTGTTTTTTCTTTCTCCTTAAAGAAAAGTAAAAAGGGGAAAGGTTTATTTAGCTCACAGTGTGCAGCAGTTGCAGTCCATGATTGGCTGGGTTCTAAGGCAGGGTGGCACATGGCAGTGGGGCAGATTGCAGCAGAAAACAGAAAAGTCAACAACCGAACTTTCACAGTGTCTTTCTCTCCCACTTACACTTTCTGCTGGCTGCTGGGATGAGGGCAGTGTCAATTCAAATCGTGGACTGATGCAGCAACCCCCACCCTTACTCCCAGGACCCTAACTCCCCACATTGCACAACCAGTCAGTCACTCTAGACTCAGCCATCTCCTTATAAGGTGTTGAGGACCACTACAAAGTGGCTCTGAGCAAGATTTCATATTAACCAATTAGCTTTTCATATTTACTTGGGAGTTGTCCAAAGATTAAGCACCTTGTCTGCAGATGGGCAGCAGATTCATAATTAATGAACCTCTTTTAGTCACTGGCCACTGATGAGGCCTGTATTGTCATGTGATGGTGTGATGCCTCAAGGACAAAGTGACCACAGTCGAAGGGTGCCTGGCTGCCATCTCTATTAACTTCTAGGAAACTATGGCTGCAGGCATCTCAGCCCTGCTGTGAAGGCCTTCCTGGAGATAACACAACTCTCCTAAATTAACATAATACTACTTGGAGGAGTCCTTGAAAGGATTCCCGAGTCCTGCCCAGATTCCTGGATTTTCTTCAGTATTCCCGCTTCCTTACTTGTAAACCTAATAAATACGGGTGACCCAGCAAAGCCTTTGGTTAATTCAGAGAATATTGAAGTTGGAAGAGAATTAGTCTCTCCTGGAAGCCCTGAAATCATATTCCATTGTCTCATTTTTTATTTACGACTTCATCCATCCACTAGCTTGGGAGATTGTGGCTCTGATCAGCCTGCAAAATTTAGGGTTATTTAACCTAGTCTTCGATATTCATCCCATCAACAACTGCATGAAGCTTTGGGGGATATTTAAACACAGACCGTAACACCATCTAACTTATCTGTAGGCTATCAGCCATCAGGTCTGTCCAGACTGGGTGGTGACTGAGCATCAGTGACTTGACAGCCTGTCCCTGGGAGGATGGCCCCGCTCACCCCGAGACACCTTCTTTTTCTCCTTTGCCCACAGAGTTTTCAAAGATCTTGCCTTACCTCAGCACTTCACTCTCACACCCTCCAGCCTGGCCAAGGTATCCCCAGCGTCATGGATCAGGTCATCTAAAGGTGGCTAGAAGGGCTGCCACTAACCAGACCATGCCAGGCAGCCCACTTGCCGGGGTTATGACCTCTATGTGTGCAGTCAGAGGTTCCTCATCTGGGCTGCAGTACTGCACTGTGAATATCATCTGCCACACACCTACTTCAGGGAGCAGTTACCAAGTCTAGAAAGCTTGTCCATTTAGTGACTTGTGTTCTAGGCACAAAGGAGATTTTCATGGATGAGGTCCTCAGGTTGAAGGACACATGTATGTAAGACATTAGCACTAACGGCAGGCAGTGTTGGGGCAGAGCAGAGAGCAAGAGCCACCTGCACCTTTTTTTTTATTTAAAAAAAAATAAAAGTACAAAAACATATTAACAAACAGACACCAATTAGCATAAAAAATAGTACAATCACAACTAATCTATAGACAAGGTGACATGGTCTCAACAGTGGTTATTGCTTTATCCATTGGTATCTTCGAAGTGTAAATATATGAACCCATATACAGACATGCAAATTTAGTCAGACAAT
>PVLD010020605.1:0-13611 GCA_004027595.1 Dinomys branickii | reverse complement strand
AAAAAAACCACCAATAGTTGTTGCTTTGCATATTGATATCTTCGAAGTGTGTATGAAAAAATCATCCAATAACAGATGCTGGCGAGGCTGTGGAGAAGTAGGGACTCTTTTATACTGCTGGTGGGAATGCAGACTGGTGCAACCACTGTGGAGAGCCGTTTGGAGATTTCTCAGCAAACTAGGTTTAGAGGTTCCATTCAAACCAGCTATTCCTCTTCTGGGCATTTTCCCAGAAGATCTGAAAACATCATATCACTCTGATATATGTGCACCCATGTTTATAGCAGCACAATTTGTAATAGCTAAAATGTGGAAGCAACCCAAGTGCCCATCCACAGAAGACTGGATTAAAAAATCGTGGCATTTTTATAGAATGGAATATTATTCAGCTATAAAGAAAGACAATTTTGGGGACTTTGTAGGCAAGTGGTCAAAACTGGAGTCCATACTCATAAGTGAAATAAATCAGCGATACATGTGCAGGCAACGTATTGTACCACTGGTGTAAGAACCCGAGCGTGGGAATATAAACCAAGAGACATGAAGGAAATCTGTTCTAAAACAAAGAACAGATGGGACGAGGGAAAGGAGAAAAGAAAGAGACAAAAATGTATGTATGTATATATGAATATACATATATGCAGGAGGGCTAACTTGGTTCTACTATTGTATTATATCACCTGCACCTTTATTGTGCATTCCTTTGATTGTTTGTTTCAGTTTTGCTGTTGTTCTTTCACATCAGTTTCTTCATTAGTACCTGTTTGTAGTGAGCGTGTTTACTTCCTTGTGGGAAAATGGCACATGGATGTACTACATCTAAATTCCTTTGCTCATCCCTGTTCCCTTCCCTCCTCCTTCCATCAGTCTCTTGATCCCCTTACTGTTCTGTAAATATAAAACAATGTTAGTATTTCTACCTAAATAATGTCCTACAATCCATTTGCCATCTGCTAATTTTCTTTCTCTTTTTTTTAATTTAATTAAGATTTGGTATAATTCATGTATATACAATGATCACATTCGTCATAGGAAATTTATAGCTGTACGTGGAACACCTTGATTTGTCTTCATTTTCCTCCCTTCTTCCATCCTTATTGACAAAGCTTTGTTTCCATTATTTCCTTCCTTTCTCATTTTCCCCCTTCTCCCTCCTTCCCCTCCCTAACATAGTGTATTTCTTGCTCATGTTGTCACTCCGTTTACCTTCTTCATTCCGACCTCACTGGCACATACATAGTTACCCACTGCTAGCTCGTGGTTATGTGATTCTGCCCTGTGGTGCCTCTACACTGGTAACAGAGTTGTGTCCTCAAAACTGTCTAGCAGTGTCCTTACTTTCCCCAAGTTTTGACTCAGTTTGAGTGATTCTGCACATACGTTTATTTATTTTTTGTGAAGATTCATAATTTTAGGAAGGTTTCTTCTGTACCTCTGTTTAATATAGACAAGGAACATAGTTGAAAATGAGAAACAGTAACTACGACATATAACGGAGAATGAAGCCCCACCACGGGGGGCACATGTGTAATCCAAGCACTCAGGAGACTGAGGCAGGAGGATTACTGTGCGTTTGAGATGAGCCTGTGCTGCACAAAGGCAAGCCTGAGCTACACAGTGAAACCCTCCTTCAGTGCTCCCACTAAGAGAAAGAGACAGGCAGAGACAGAGACAGAGAGGAGACTAAGGAAGACAAGGAAGAAGCAGTCAAGGGGGATGAAAAGCTGTTAAGAGTTCAGTGAACTTCTTGAAGTATTTTCTCTGTGATGTGTATGTGAGGATATGTAGGGGACCAGATAGCAAGGTCAAGACCTGACTGATGAGGCCTGACTGGAAGCAGCAAGCTCATGCTGGCTACTGTGCCTTGCTGGCATGCTGCCAGTTCCAGAGAAGAGTTACGACAGCCGAGGACTGGTGTTTACCCAGGTACATGCTATAGATCACCAGACACAGGTGAATCTTCCATTAATTGAATTGCCTGTCCCCTTGTTGAAGTGAATAAAAGCAAGGTGAGCCAAATGCTCAGGGCTCTTCCTCCAGTGGAGGCACATGGGCCCTAGCCCCCTCATTCCAAACTATCTCTGTGTCTGTGTTTAACCTAGATGTGTTCTCCTCTGATTAGTCATTCCTAGCAGGCTTATTTTCTGCAAGGATCAGCTTAAATAAGAGGTTCACCGGGGCTGAGATATAGCTCAGGGGAATAAATAAATGCCTGCCTGGCAAGCGCAAGGTTCTGAGTTCAATCCCTGGTACTACAAAAAAATTAAAAATAAAAGGTTCACAGTGACAAAATCATTGTTGTCTGAGTTTCACTACTACAGAATTTCACATTCAATATAGCATTGAATATAATTAGGCCAAGAGTTTGTGGCCATCCTCTTTCTCCTTCATCACTCTGCAGGAACTGAGTAGCTTGGACACTCTCTCTTCCCCTGGCTCCAGAGGCAGCACACACCTCTGGGTGGCTCTTCTCTTAGTTCTATAATCCAAAGTTGTAGCACTAGACAGAATCCCACCATCCTACTGGGGGCACACAGTCCCAGAGGGAGATGACAGCCAAGGGTTTAAAGATTTGCTCCAGCTGGAGCAGCAAGAGTGTCTGAAAATGCACAAAGCTTAATAGAACCATAATAGTAGCAAGAATGGAAATGCATGCCTGGAAATCACAGCTCTCTGAGAAGGAGAAGGATGGCACATTTGAGCCCAGCCTAGACAACTTATCAATTTGGCAAGATTCTATCTCAAAAAATAAAAAGGGCTTTCTCTCTGCTGCATGATGGAAACACCTCAGCCATGGTAGCCCAGGTCTCTCTGACAGTTATCAAAGGTGATTCTGGTAAAAGAAAAGCACTGTAGACAGTCAATAAAGGCAATGCTGGAATGGTGTTGCCTTTAGATGCTGTTGCTTTCCTGAAAAAATTAGACCTTCCAGACTTACCTTTTAAACATTTGGAACTTAGCTAACACAGATGGCAAAGGCATCCAAAGAAGAATTCTTTGTTGCTTTGCACCTTGTGGCATGTGTCCAGAAAGCACTGGAGGTTTCCCTAAATAGCTTGAACCTCTCCATTCATCCACTGATACTCCATGATAGCAGTAGTGCTTCGCTAACCAGTGGATCTTCTGCAACTGATCTCCCACAGGCTGTAAAATTGAGCCTTATTTTAGCCTTTAAAATAGCCTAAATACCGTGCATGATTTGAAAGCTTACACCAAGTGAATGGTTTTTGTCTGGTGCTCAAGTGAAATCAGTGTTGTTCAACTCTAAGTTACCTGGGAAAATGCTTGGAAGAGTTTGGGAGTTTGGGAGTTGAGTGATACTGACCATGATGAATGAACTGGCAGTTATAGAATTTTTCACTGGTTGTCATTTGCTTTTGTCAGTGCAAGAACTTTATCTGAAAGGCCAGGTTTTGTGTACATTATTGTTAGCCCACTGGGGAGGAGGGCAAGAGAGATTTTTGCAGGTGAGGTTCCCAGGTTAAAGATCTCACATGAGCAAGATATCAGCAAAAAGAACAGGCAGCATGGAGCAGAACTCCATGGGTTTTCATCGTATAATTTTCACACAGGCTTTTAGGTCATATTTACATTCTAACTTGACAGCCTCATTGGTTCATGCATAGTTGCCCACTACTAAGTCATGGTTACATAACTGTATTCTGCTGTGTGCATGTGCTAGACTAGCAGGTCATTTGATTAGGTGTCCTTAGATACCCGCGAGTTTTGAAGCAGTCTGAGTGGGTGCCCACATCACATTCCCTTAAACATTGGGGTATATGAATGTAATCTTCTAAACATAACAGGGCACACATACCTCTTTGTGTTGTAGTCAGCAAATCGAGAGTCAATTGGGTTTGCAAAAACCATCTTTCTTATTTGAGCAATCTCATGCATGCTCAACATCAAAGGCTGGTGTATGAATTGAAGGCCTGGGCCATATGTTGAGCAAGGGATTTAACCTGTAGGACTCAGTCTACTGTCCCCGTCCCTGGTCAGATGCTTTTTCTAGCAGCATCCCATACTCGGCCAACTATTTTCCTGGTCTGATGGTACTCCTAGCAGTCAACCCTTGCAATGCCTGGTCAAGTTATCTACTAAGTCATTTCTGGTGAGAGGAGAGGCTTATGTCCTGAACCATGATATCCTACTTGGTCAGAGTTTTGGCCTCGCTCCCATAAGTCTCACCGTAGTCTCAATAGTCAGTAAAGAGTCGGTTTCTGTGTGGGGTGACAGGTCCCAAGCATGAGGTGTGGTGGATGAAAAGAAAAACAAGAGACAAAGTTATGGGATCAGGAGGCTACAGCCTCTAGGACTCAAGCCTCATTTACAATTTTCTGTAGCCTTTTCTGGGGATTCACACAAAAAGCAGCAAGAGGGAAAATGGGAGGAATCATTAACAAGATTAGCGAGAACAGCACAGTTTACCTCCACTTTGATTTAAGCAGCCATCGTGTTATCATTCCTTCTGACATATCTCAGCAAAGCATCTGGTGTTGTCCCAGTGGTTCTCCAGAGGAACTAAGGTCCTGCTTTCATTTCCTTTTATCTTTTGCCAGCCTGTCTCCAGAAACAAACAATCCTATGGCTTGCTCAGGCTCAAAGTCCCATACAGGTACTACATTGAAAGGTAAACTATAGAATGTCCTGGTCCACATTTCCCCTTCTGTGTCTTGTTGCAATCCTTTAAAGTACTAAAGAGAAGGCTGCCATTTGTCTTCTTGTTCTTGGGCATTTTCTAGATTGGCGTCGCCAGACCACAAAAAGGATCAAGCAAAGAATAATTATAATACCATGTAAAATGACCATAGATGTTTGGAAAAATTGTAATTGTTTTAAAGGATTTTAATGTTTTATTCTTTCATCCATAGCTTGTAACAAATCAGTTCCTTGTAGCAATTCTCTTTGTTGTTAAATGTCAAATTTTTTTGGTAAATTTTCAATCTCAATAGATAAATTTCCTTGGTTCACAGTTTTTTGACATTCTTTGTAGGGAAAAGTGTATTCTTATAGAGATAAGGAGTAACATAAAAAAAAGAGCTATTGCAATCACATTTACGCTGTAACTGCTTTTATAAACTAACTAATTGATCTCCCAAAAATTCCACTACTTGTTGCAAGTCTGCTGTTTGAGTCGCTAATTTTTCATCTATAGACTATGGAGTTTGCCACTGTCCATCAGAATGTTCATGCCACATTTGCACAAATTGAGTCATTTGCACTGACTGATGAAGGGCTACCCCTGCCACTGCTGCAGTAGATTTAATGCTAACAATTCCTAATGATACAGGAAAATAAAAACTCCCAACCTGAACAATATCTGAGACAAGTTCAAGTTCCTATTCTGTAAAATTGAAGAATGAATTTTAGGAACAACAGAGGTTAAGAGCAGAATGTATTTATTGAGGGAAAGAAAGCTTCCGTCCAAGAGAGGGACAGAAGGGGGGCCGGAGTGGGTTACCCAGGACCCTGTCTTTTCTAGGGACTTTTATAGAGAAAAACCAAGAAGTGAAATGGGTCCAATTATGGTCAGCCAATAAGAATTGTTCAGGTGAAATTGATTAAATTGGGATCAAATGGGGAAGCGGGTCGCATAGCAAGCAGACATGAACACAGAACAGGGGCTTTTCCTGTAATGGGGTAGGGTCAGAGACTCTTCAAGGTGGTCACTACCTATTTAGAATATCAATCCTTGAGTTTACGCCTAGGCAGGTACGTGGGTGTATTTGTTGATATTTTTTGTCTTGAGGTGTTGCCTACAGGTATCTTGTCTTCCATGTTGGATACTTTGAGGGCCCGGCCCTGTCTGACTGCCCACAGTATTTCTGTCTAACTCAGCTGCCTATAACACTAACACCACTGCAATCAGGATCCCTACAAATGTCTCGCTACATTTTATTAATTTATCTACAAAATTTTCAACATGTAAGCAGCTGGGGTCTGTTGCCATTGTCTTTTTAAGTTAATAGGTATCTCGATATCTGTTCTTTGTTTAAGAATACATATACTATCTTTAGAATGATTAAATGGTGTAGAAGTATTTAAACAGGTACAAAAACTACAGTTAGTACATCTGAGCAGAAATTCAGAAGCATTTCATTTTGCTTCACCAATCATGATAATATAAGGAAAATGAACACATGCTTGTGTGTAATGGGCAGAATTAATGGAAAAAGAGTTGAGTACTATTTCCTTGTTTAGTATAATATCTCTTCCAAGCATGTAAAAGTTGTGATGCTGATATTCACTTCCACAAAGATGAGTGAGGAGGAGCGTATTGTATTTTAGGCTGGGGTTCCCACATTCCTCCATCATGCCACAGAATAGATTTGTTTGCCTGTGTACTTATAGTATTGTTCTTCTTACTCCATTTAAGATCCCTGAAGGAACATCTTGCTCAAACAGGCCCATAAGGGCTCCATTCAGTGACCCTTCCATAGAAAGTATTAAATAAAACTCAGCCTGTATTAGCCCTACCTGCCTCCTAGTGAACCCAATCAGACAATTTTATTGTTACCCGCTGATGACTTGGAGGTCTTCTTGGAAGACTGGAATTATCAAGTCAATCCTTTGAAAGCCCAAACTTGAAATAAAATTAGAGATGTGCTATGAATAGTAGGACTATTTTTGACTGTAGATAACCAAGCTCTGGGTTGGACTTTCAAACAATGGTCTCCATGGCCCTCACAAATAAGTGGGCCTGCAGGCCCCACTGAATAATTTTCTATTATTTTTCCTTTCTCACCTGGCATTAATGGTCCCTATGTGTCATATGCTCCAGGAAGTCATCTAGATTCATGAACATGAATTGGTGCAGGAACAACAGCCCAATCCAGAATTTTATTTAGTGGAGGATTTGAGATATATGCCCAATAATGGTGTGTTGAATTTTCTGCAGAGGTTGCACCTACTGTGGTGGCTACTATAGCCAACGTGGCTGGAAACACATTACCAGCTGTAACCTTTGTCCGGCTCTTAGGTTGTCCCCAGGCTGGAGGTTGGGCTTTCTGAGTGTTCCTGGTCCGGGTCTGGGTGTGGTGTTGCAGGAGCAGAGGATCCAGATTGAAACTGACTCTTCTGTGGCTCATGATGCAGTTTAATTCTTGAACCACAATTTTTCTCCTGCGTCTGTAGAGTAACAAGCAAATCCTTGACCCCATGTTTAAACAGTACCTCTTTCCCATTGTCCAGTGTGAATGTCCTTCCAGAAGATAGGTTGCCCTATTAGTTTTGGAGATCTCTTAGTAATGATGGCCCCAAGTTTTTCTGCAGCTGTAGTAGATAAATCTTTACTAATATCAAAAAAATTTAAAGTGAATAGGGCCTTATGTAATAATTGACTTGATGAGCCTCTATCCCTGTGCCCCGATTTTGTTGTGTTAACGTGAGTTTCAGAGTAGCCTGTGTACTTTGAAAGGTATCTCATCCCTGAGGACTGCGTGGAATGCCAGTACAATGATCAACACCACACAAGGCGCAGAGTTGCTGGCAGGAACGGGACCTATAAGCAGATCCACGTTAGTTTTGATTGCTTTAGGTTTACCTATAATAGCAAAACATTCTAACAAATGATTTTTAACGTGTATAAATTTTGCTCCTGATTATGCAGAGGCCCCACCCTCCTGGATGCCGGCCCGCCTGCAGCTCCACCCTTCGCTAGACTTGCTTCCACCCTGGATTTGCTTCTGCCGCCAGTACCCATGACACAGCCGCGGTCCGGTCTCTGCACGCTGCCAGGTGGGTCGGGGTGGGCGGGAAGGAGAGGCGCGGGCGCCGGGCGAGCAGGAGAGGGAGACCTCGAGGGGAGCGGAGGCCAGGAAGAGAGACCCGGAGGGGAGGAGAGATCGGGAAGGGAGCGGAGACCAGGAGGGAAGGAGAGACCAGGATGTCCCGCCCACCCGCCGCGCTCCCTGCTAGGTCTGCCGAGCCCGCGATCCGGGCTGAGCCCGCAGCCCGGCCACCCCAGAGCGCGGTATCTGCAGGTCTCCGGTCTCCGCTGCCCGCAGAGTGCTCCAGTGTGGTCCTGCGCAGGAGGCAGAGAGGAAGGGGTCCAAGGGGGGTGGGGTACGACCGGAGCTGCGCCGCATGGTCCGAGGCTTCGTGGGGACCTCACCACGGTTTCCTCTGGGGAAGGCCTAGAGATGGGGACTGTTCAGGGTGAGCCCCAGCCTCACTTAGCAAACTCCAGACAGAAAACCAGAGACCTCATGCTTCTGTGAACTTTGGCTCTGAGGCGCTCCCCTCCTTTACTTTGGATTACAGTAGTTCTTAGATTGCTCATTCTTTTGGGGGCTCATAGAGTGCAAAGTCAGTGGGGAAGTGTGCAGGGCTCAAGCCATCGTTCTTCGGGTACAGGAGATGGAACTTAAGGACCTCTATCACTGAGCTATTTTTATTTGGAGCTGAGTCTTGCTCACTTGTGCAAGCCGGCCTCTGGCCGGTAATCCCTATGCCTCAGCTTCTACAGTAGGTGGCAGAAGCCCCAGGTTTTTTAAGCCAGAGTCTCGCAAAGTCACAACATTGCCCAGATCGGGCTGGAACTTCCAGACCTGCCTCAGCCTCCCAGAGTGCTTGGGATTGCATCAGGCGTGCTCCAGCATGCTTGCCGGACAACCACGCTTCATAAGAGAAACATCTACACTGATGACCTGTAGTTTACAGCTTTTCTTTCTGGTCCTGATCGCTACTTTATTCAAGTTGTCTTCGAACTCTTCTCAATTCTTGTGCATAAGCTTGTTCATATACTGCGACCGAAATGGTTGACTTACTAATGTTTATCCTAAAGCATATAAATGGGGTTGGGAGATAAACTAATACGCAAAGAAATAAATTGACACATTCCTAATGGCATATTTCAAGCATTCCCTCAGGGAAAGGTCCTTAATTTACAGTTTACAGAAATCAGGAAATCCAAGAATGGCATGCCATTGACATCCTGAATATTAATTGCTAAACAGTATGTAGACCAGCTCAACCCCCTTTGAAAGAGCTCTGAAGCTTTTTCCAGATTTTCAAAAGCCTCTAAATGGTACTGATCAAGAATTGTAGAAACAATGGGAAACAAAGCCAAGAGGAACCTGCCCCAGGAAGTTACAATGTAGTGGGCCAAAGGAGAGGCAGTGACATGCTCTACAGTAAGGGAAGCACAGGCGTGGGGAGAACCTGGAGGGGTCACCTGTGCTAAGGTGGCCCTGGGGTCTCCTACTGAGTGCCAGCGAGAGGAAAGTGTGCTGACTTTGTCCTGGTAAGGATAAGCTTCAGGAGAGGTGTGGGGGGTAGAGGAGGGGCATTCAGGCCTCTCCCTGTACACAAGTACAGAGTGGAGAGAGACCTCAGCGCTGCTATGGCTGAGGCTTAAAGTGCTCTACATTGGATCGGGGTAGTATCAATAAGCCATGAGGCTGAGAGGCGATCAGAATCCAGGTCAAGTGCGTGATGCTGGGGTATAGGAGGGGATGAGACAAGGTGCCTTTCCGGGAGCTCTATTTGAGTCTGCAGAGAACGAGGCTGGATTCACAAAGAAGCAAACAAGGTGATTTTTATATTTTGCACCTACTGAGTGCAAAACAAAGTTTACTATCTGATTTATAAATGGTGGCTGGGGTGTTTCCGGGGGAGCTCTTTAGGCAGATGTGTGTACAGTAAGTCACCAGTCACCTGCAGTAGAGGATTGTGCAGGGCTGGTGGCAGGGGGAATGGAGACAACTGGATGACATCTGAGAGACTGACAGAGTAAGGTCAATAATATTTAGTCGTTTCTTGGGTGATCATAAAGAATAATAACCTTTATTTGTTGAATATTTACTACATGTAAGACACTTCCACAAGAGCTTGTATATATTTCTCGTTTATGCTTATAACACCTCTATGAGATAGGCATTTTCTTAATATTGGGGAGAAAAAAAAAAAAACAAGACCCAGAGAACTGAAGTAACTTGCTTTGGATACAGGATGTGAGAGCCAGGAGTCAAACCTTGGTGTGGCTCACTCTGAAGCCCTCTGAACAGAATGATGAAAAGGGGAAACAGATTTGAGGCAGAAGTAGAAGTGAGGGACAGATGATGCTAAGTCCTTTGAGATCGGTGGAACATGGGGTGCCTGTGAGTCATCAAGTAGAGATGTTCCCTGGGCAGACAGATGAATGAGCACTATGTGAAGCTCAGGCGAATAAACCAGCTCAGGGAGTGAATTTGAGATGCCAAGATACATAGGTTATTTGGAGCCACACTGAAAGTGAGACTGCCCTATTTAGAAGGACTAGAACAGGTGTGTAAGAACATTAATGTAGGGAGTGGTGAACAAGATCCCCCAAGAAGATGTCCATAGAATTATAAGAAGAATATTGGACAGTAGCCTTGTGGATTATTTGACACAGGGTCTTGCTATGTCTCTCCCTCAAAATTCGCCTCCCAGCACATTCCGCATTTCTGACTATGGAACATTCTTTCTGTTTCTGCATTTACAAGCCCTGCCTCCATTTTGTTCCCTTTGCTTTCTTTTTCATCTCTGTAAATTTAAAGTCAGTTTCTCTTTGTTGAAAAATATGTAACATTAACCCTTGTGATTCAGTTTTTGTAGAATTGCTATTTTGCTATTTGGGAAGCACCGGGAGAACTCAGGTGGTGATAGCACAGCTTGAGCCCAGCAGTTTGAGATTAGCCAGGAAGAATTTGAGACTAGCAGAATCCTGTCTCAAAAAAGACAGGGAACTTATTTGGCTGGGGTTTAGGTCAGAGGTAGAACAAGTACTTTGCAGGTCTGTGGCTTTGGGTCAATCCCCATCAAAGGATATTGACTAGAGAATCTGAGAAATTTCAACAGTTTGAAAGCTTCAAGCTAACAATTACAGTAAGATTTTAACCACCTTTAAAAAGGTACCACCATCGTCAGGTGTGGTGCACACTGTAATCCCAGTACTAGGGAGGATGAGGCAGGAGGATCGTGAGTTTAAGCAAGATCTTATCTCAGGAAACCCCTAAAGAAATAAATGAATAAATAAAGACATAAATAAGTGTTCCAGTGGGACAGCACATGGCTGTACTTCCTGCTAGTATGGGGGAGTCAGGTCAGAGTTCCACAAATTTGCCTCCAGAATAAATAACTTGACAATTGAGACCAAGTCCCCAAAAAACATTTTTTTTTGGAGACAGGGTCTCACTGTGTACTTCAGGCTGGCCTGGACTTGGACTCACTATGTACGCCTTTGGGCCCAGAACTTGAGTCAATACTCTTGCCTCAGCATACCCAGTTCGGGGACTACAGACACATGCCACCATGTACTATAGAAAAAACTTTTCAAAGGGCTTAGCATGTAGCACAGTTTGAAAGTCCTGTGTTTAATCCCCAGTATTATAAAATAAACATAAAATGAAAAGAAACAAAAGCCAAAAAACAAAGTTGACTAAGGGCTTTTAAAAAAATCATCCAGACGACAACAAATGCCTTGAAATACATGCAATTTATAGGTAAACAAGCTTACACTAGGAAATCCTGAGCCACGTGGAAAGTTGGGAATCTTGGCTCTAATCTAGAGTACACATTTTTCCAGTTGCACCCAATCTCAGGGACAGAGCCAGTCGTTACAGTGGGTCAGGATTTGCTGATCTGCTGTCCCATGAAGAGTTGAGTGTTGGGAAAATTTTGCTGCATGCTTCCAGCCCATCCTGGCTTCATCCTTATCTATTTCGGGTTGAATAGATCACGTGGTTGGTCCTTCATGCTCTCATCTTGAAATTTCCTTGAACTTCTTGCCCTGAACTCTGACCTCTCAATCTTCCTTCCTCTGCTCACCTCACCTGTGCCCACCTCCTGCAGACAGCGGGAAGCTTCCTTTTGTGGCCATGCTTCAGAACCTGTGCAACCTGCTGTGGGTGGGCATCAGCGCCCACCACCAGGAGCTCATCGTCCAGTGGCTCCAGTATGCGGTATGCAGTGAACTGCCCCAACAGCAGGTCTGCTAGGAGAGCAGTGGGGCAGCTTCTGTTGCTTCCTCTCTGAGACAGTGTATCTCCTCTAACCCCATAGTGTCCTTCCTTGCGTTCCCTTCCTACAGACCTAACCAAGTAGTAACCCTCTTTTCTTGGTCCCTGGCCCTGGTAGTCTCATCCTCCCTGGCCCTGTGCTCATGATCCTCTCTTGCACTGCAGAAGTCTGTGATCCAGAGTGGGCTGTTGCCCTTCAGATTCCTTAATGCCCATGACGGCATCAGTGACCTCAGGGCTCAATCTGCCACCTAGCAACTCCTGTCTGCCTCTCCTGTGTGAATGAGGCAGCCCCACTGACCCATCATTCATAGCCTTGTGTCTTGCAGATTCAGGGTGTAGATTGGGCAGAGGCCCAACTCATGCTGGGGTGGAGGGTCGGGCTCAGAGCATATCACTGATGGAGTGGGATGTGGAAGCAGGAGATGCCTGACTCTGTGTCTGTCACCCCTCAGCTTTGCCCTTTCCTTCGAATACAAGGCTGCTGAGACAGATCATGATTACAAACTCAAAACGTTTCAAGAGGTATCCACAATACATTTGCAAGCTGAGTTACTGTAAGCTTCAAACAGCAGTGGTGATCCTGGTGATATATGAGCAGCTCAAGCAGGAGAAGCTGAAAATACCAAGGCCAGCTATGGGTGTGTCATCCGGGGCCACGCTGGGGACAGGAGGGGTGGGCTGGGCTGGGCTGCATCTGGGACTCTGAGCTGTTGTTCCGTGAAAATGTGCTTGTCAGTCATTCCAGGGCCTCATACCAGCCTGCCTCCAGCCGTCTCAGGCACAACCAGTGCTGTCTCGTAACGCTGTCCTAAAGATGGTGAAACAAAAGCTGTGCCTGGGCCTCCACCCTCCACTGTGCTTATGTTCCTGGCTCCCATGTGTTGTGTGTCTGTGTGTCATCTCCCGTGCAGCGCTTGCGTGCTGTGTCCTCTGGACTCTGCAGATCCTTGGTTTCCTTTGTTTTCTCTGTGACATCTGTGCTTTTCTTTTTGTTTATCTCTTGCTGTATTTCTGGCCTGCTCACCTTTTTGCTTTTGACACACATGAAGGTAGTTATCACAAGTGTTCTTAAACACAGACTTGAGGTCTGTTCTGTGAGTTGGATCAAGTGAAGCTCTGAGTTCTTTCAGCACTTCAGCAGATCCTACATCCATTTTCACCCAAGGTGAGCACAGGAGTCACCCAACATTCTCAGGGAAGTCAGTACTCAGGAGTCTGTTTCATCAGTGACTGAACCCAGAGCCATTTATAAAGCAAACCTAGAAGCTGGGTGTGATGGCACATGCCTATTCCCCCAGCCCTTCACCCAGCCTGGACTAAACAGTGAGTGAGATAGTGTTTCAAAAACCACAAAGGGACGAATAAAAACAAACCCTTTTAGCTACATTGAATAGTTCCATTTTATCCCATTTCTTTTCTGACCCCTTGTTTTTTAATTTTATTTTAAAGACAAAAGAATGGAGACATATGAAGCAGAAAAGCCATAAACAATACAGAAAATACAAAGTTATATAGAATATAGTAGGGAATTAGAACTGGATGTTGTATTACATAGTTATCTTCACATTAGTTAACACAAAAACATTAAAGGAAATACCAAATTATAGATAAGATAGTAGGGAATTTG